>OY856413.1:1168605984-1168868484 GCA_963693085.1 Alisma plantago-aquatica | reverse complement strand
TATTCCAGTAGTTTGTGAGTTTTCAGATGTCTTCCCTGATGAGTTACCAGGTTAACCACCTGAAAGGGATATTGACTTTGAGATACAGACTTTACTTGGTAGCCATACAGTAGTATTACCTACCTATAGAATGGCACCTGGGGAGTTAAAGGAATTGAAAACCCAATTACAGGAGTTGTTGAATAAAGGATTTATTCAACCCAGTACATCACCTTGGGGAGCTCCAATACTATTTGTGAAAAAGAAGGATGGAACCATGTAGTTATGTATAGACTATAGAAAATAGAATAAGATAACAATTAAGAATAAATATCCTTTGCCTAGGATTGATGACCTATTAGATCAACTCCATGAGGCAACGATATTTTTAAAGTTAGATCTTAGGCCAGGCTATCATTAGCTAAGGATAAAGGCATCTGATGTACCTAAGTCAACATTCAGAATGAGGTATGGACACTATGAGTTTTTCGTTATGTCTTTCGGATTAACAAATTCCCCTTCAGCCTTTATGGACATGATGAAAAGGGTTTTCAGACCATATTTAGATCAACTCATAGTAGTTTTTATAAATGACGTCCTTATATATTCTAAAGATGCAGAACAACATGAGAAACATTTGAGGATAGCCCTGCAATTGTTAAGGCAACATCAACTTTATGCTAAGTTTATTAAATGTGAGTTTTGGTTGGTTGAAGTATCTTTTCTTGGACATGTCATATCAAGAAGAGGGGTTAGTGTTGACCCTAAGAAGGTAGAATCTGTTCTTCAGTGGGAACAACCTACGACCCCTACTGAGATCAGAAGTTTCCTAGGGTTAGAAGGATATTGCAAGAGATTTATAAGGAACTTTAGTACAATAGCAATGTCTCTTATATGCTTAACAAGGAAGGATGTACCTTTTGTTTTGTCTGAGTCATGTGAAAAAGTTTCCAAATTTTAAAGAAGAAGTTAACTACAACACCATTTGTGATATTACCAGAGGCAGATAAGGGCTATGTGATTTTCTGTGATGTGTCTAGGAGAGGTTTGGGATGCGGTCTTATGAAAGAAGGGAAAGTGGTGGCCTATGCTTCTAGACAACCTAAAAAGAATGGAGAGAATTATCCAACACTTGATCTTGGGTTGACAGCAGTATTGCATGCTCTAAAGACATGGTGTCACTATCTATATGGTGAATCATGTTAGGTCTTTACTGATCATAAGAGTCTGAAGTATATTTTCACATAGAGGGATCTCAATCTGAGACAACGTAGATGGTTAGAGCTTATAAAGGATTATGATGTCACTATTTATTATCATACTAGAAAGGCCAATGTAGTAGCAGATGCTCTGAGTAGAAAGTCAACATTGTTTGTGGAAATGTTTTCAATGGCATGTGTAAAAAGAGACATACGAGAGAGATGAATTTGGATCTGAATGTGTTTGATCAAGGTGGGGTGATTGCACAAATGCAGGTTAAACCTACATTTTATGATCAGATTCAAGAGCTTCAGCATAGTGACAGAGAATTGCAATAGATCATTCATGATATGACAAAAGGAAAGAGATCAGAGTTTAGATTTTCAAATGTTGAGTTGGTGTTTCTACAAGATAGATTGTGTGTGCCAAATAACACTGAGTTAAAGTATCAAATTCTTGAGGAAGCTCATTCTTCTATGTATGCAATGCATCCAGGTAACACAAAGATGTATAGAAACCTGAAGGAGTTGTATTGGTGGTCAGGTATGAAGAAGGATGTGGATGAGTATGTGGCTGAGTGTGGTGTATGTCAACAAGTCAAGGATGAACATCAGAAGTCGGCAGGTACTCTACAATCACTTCCTATCCATGAATGGAAGTGGGAGCATATCACCATGGATTTTGTGGTTGGATTACCTAAGACACCACGTGGTTTCAATTCAGTTTGGGTGATAGTAGATAGGCTAACAAAGTCTTATCACTTTCTACCAATTAAGACAATGTGGGATACACCAAAGATAGCCAAAGTCTATATAGATGAGGTAGTCGATTGCATGGAATACCTATTTCTATAATATCTGATAGAGATCTTAAATTTACATCTAGGCTTTGGAATTAATTGCAACATTCCTTGGGAACAAAGTTAAAATTTAGCACAGCCTTTCATCCTCAGACAGATGGAAAGTCGGAGAGGACAATTCAGACCCTGGAGGATATGCTGAGAGCATGTGTTTTGTAGTTCAGTGGTAGTTGGGATGATCAACTCAGTCTAATGGAGTTCGCCTATAACAACAGTCACCATTCTAGCTTAGGCATGGCCCCTTATGAAGCCTTGTATGGAATAAAATGTAGATCTCTGATTTGTTGGTATGAAGTTGGATAAAGGCAATTTTAGGCCCAGAGTTGGTGGAAGAAACCACAGAAAAGATATATATGATCAGACAACAGATGAAGGCAGCTCAGGATAGACATAAAAGCTATGAAGACAAAAGGTGTAGACCACTTCAATTTGAGGTTGGGGATGAGGTTTATTTGAAAGTTTCACCATGGAAAGGTGTTCAATGGTTTCGAAAGTGAGGCAAACTAACTTCTAGATACATGGGTCCCTATCCAATCATTCAAAGAATTGGACCAGTTGCATATAAATTGGAGTTGTCATTGAAGTTAGCCAATTTACACAATGTATTTCATATATCGATGTTGAATAAGTGTCATCCTGGTACAGAGAAGATTATAGACCCAGATCTGATACAGTTGAGAGAGGATATCTCTTATATTGAAGGACCAATTCAAATTCTAGACCGTAGAATTCGAAAGCTTAAAAAGAGAGAGATACCCCTACTAAAGGTTCTTTGTATGAATAATGGTGTAGAAGAAGCTACCTGGGAAGTGGAGACAAAGATGTTTAACAAGTATCCTTTCCTCTTTTAGAATTTCGAGATGAAAATTTTATTAGAGGGAGAGAATTGTTACATCCTGTTCCTAGCTTTACTGGTAATCCTAGAGATTTAAGATAGTCTTAATGTTTGTCATATTTTTGTTAGTAATATTTTATCTTGTGCTTTATCTTAACCTTGGAAACCTTAAATACTTGTTTGGGCAACTCATAATCATGACTTAATCATACTATAAAGATCTGAGTTGGGGTTAATATAGCATTAACCCATACATGTATGCAAGAAAAGAGTTAATGACATTGGAGGAAATAATTAAAAAATAATTTTTCATTTGATAATATTATCACAATAATATTCTAGGATTGTAGATAATATATTTATTAATCCAAAAAAAAAAGAATGAACCAAATCATAGTTAAAATGAGAGAGTTATACCCTTTTTAGTAAACATAAAATGAGCACTGTGACCGCAGTTGACAGTGCGACCAACGTTGCGTCGACACCGCGACTGATGATGTTGCATCGACACTGCGACCATGGTCTACACCATGAACCGCGATGCTGCGTCGACACCGCGACCACGATCGATGCCGCCCAGTATAGCAAATCGTAGAAAAATCTTATCTCGAGCTATGCTTATCCGTTTTCAATGAAATGGAGTGAGTTGGAACCACGATTCAATCCTCTATCATCTTAGATGTCTTGCTCGATGAGAAGGTGGCCTAGAAGGTGATTTCTAGGGTGATGTTTGGGAAAGAGCGTGAAGAGTGGTGGAAATCAAAAGCTGTTGTTATATATTTGACTTGGTAAGTAGGTTTAACCCTTGATTCTTCCTTTTCTTCATTCTCCCTTGCTCGAGATCCCTAATCTAGCGATTTTGAGGTTTTGCTTGACCCCCAATCCTATCTTCTACCTACACCAGATCCTCTTTATGACCGAGAAACACATTAAAGGGTTGTTTTGAACGAGATCTTGAGGTTTAAAGTTTGATCTTGTTTTGTATAAGCTAAGCTCCGCAATTAGTTGGTGAAAGGGGCTAAGATCAGTGATCTTAGACGAATTCTATGAGTAGATAATCATCTCTTAATCTTGATTTAAAGCATACTAATTCAAATAATAGTTTCCAATGTTTGATCCTTTCTCTATGATATTTTTGATGCTTTAAAAAACACATATGGTGAAAATCGGTAGTTGAAATGCTTTATTAATCATGTTAATAGTGATGTATTACCGTGTTGATAGTTATCTTGTGAATTTTCATAATTAGAGAGGTGATGAATGTGTAAATTGAGGCACCGGAAAGACAAGTTGTCCTAGTTCATGTTTTAAGAGTTGGAGTATGGTTGTGAAATATGTAAAAATTATTTAGTGATTTATTATTTAAATATGAGACACCTAATTGTGAGAAATAGGGTAACATTAGCTATGATGATGATACTTGTTATATCAACTAAACATCACTAGACATTAGATGCCATGGACACTGTAGAATCCTTACAGGATGAGGCATGCGCTGTGGGGAGGAAATGGTTTCCCGACTAGAGGTAGTCCAGATCGAGGTAAGCCGGAGCTTACCAGTAGGGTGCGGGGTTTTGACCAGTAGGACAAACTCCTTACAGTTGTGTGGTACCCAACACCAACCGAGGATGTCGGTGGTATCTGTGCTACATGTTGTAGTAATCAGTGGTCGGTAGGTCCACTGATGCACTTTAAGCCTGAGGGCTTTGACTCACCGCCTGAGTACCCAAGTTGAGAGGTGAAGTCTGAGATATCCGACCGCTCCCATTAACCGCTAAGAGGCAGACGTGCCGATGCCAGATGCAGACATGGTATTGAGATTAAAGACTTAGGAATTCAGGCATGCTTCTAAGTCTTGTACAATGAGATTGTAGCTTGTTTTGATACTTCCACATGTTGTGGTACACCTCATGTGGGTCCAAAGGCATAATAATTGGATTTGAAATAATGGAAATAGTTAGGTAATCCTTTTGTTACTTTTAATATTTGTAATACTGCCATGCTGAGTGAATTATAGTTTTAAACTTCCATGTTGAGTGAATTTAAATTTGAAACTGACATGCTTACATTATTGTATTAAGTTCTATTACTTGTAACGTCACAAATATCTTGGTTACCTGTTGATTCTCTACTCACTGAGCTAATAGCTTACCAACCTACTGAACAATTTTTTAGGTAAAGGATTAGCTCTTCCTAAGGATTCGAAAGCCAACTTTAATCAAGATTAGCTCAGAGGTCTTGAAAGAAGAGTAGTTAGAATAGTTAGAGGGTCTCTTATCCTTCCTCTGGATCCTGGGATAGAAAGAGTGAGAAAAGAGAGAAGTTTGAAATGTAATGTACATGATGTATTTTAAGTGTGAAACTCTTGCTTCTATGCAATAAGACAAGTTTTGTTGTATCTTGTTGTTATGTTTAATCAAGACTTATCGTACAGTAAGTGTTATTATAATATATTTAGAAAGAAAAAAATATATGGAAGCTATTTCATCAAAATTATGCCCTAATCTCATGATTAGTGGAAATCATGGGATGCGGGTGTAACACGGTCGGTCGAGTTACCTTTATTGAAACTCGACCAAATGTACTATACAGAAAACACAAAAAAAGTGATTATAGCCATTGGTGAGTTATTTTGGGTGAAAAACTATCAGTAGCTTTGTTGGAAACGGCTATATTTTGACCCTAAGTGATCCTAAACTCAAGGGAACACCCCTAGCTATAAATAGGACCCCTTGGAGTTCATTCCAAGTTTGCTCATTCATGCTATTCTAAGTCCTTGCTATAGTTGAGTGCATTACAACTCCTCGATCCCCTTTCTCTTTCTAGTTTACACCTCATTTCATGATTCCATGTGAGAAAGGCGTGTTGTAAGAGAGCTACTCCCTTGTGCATGTATAGCTATCATCTACTCCATCTTCCCCACCCCTTTCCTCTATGAAGCTAAGGTGAAGCAAGCTACTCTCAGTGAAGGTGGAGTTGTTGATGTTCCACTTCAAGGTTGATGAAGAGGTGTTGATCTTCTCTAGGTGAAGGAGAAGGAAAAGGCTAAAGATCCAAGAAGAGTGGAAAAGTTCTTGAAGGAAGAAAACTTGTGCTGGAGTGGGTAAGACCGTAGAAGAAGGCTGACTCTTGCAAAGTGGGTGAGTCCTTGGTAAGGTGGGATACTCTTTATGCTTGGATGGGTAAGTCCTTTGGTGGTCTTGTGTTGTAACTGTTATTGGTGATAATATAGATTAAAGCACTTGCAAAGTCGTAGAGGTTGACCTCTCTAGGTAGTGACTGAGCCTCTCCTAGTTTGGAGAGTGGAACCACTCTACTTGACCTTGTCAAGTTCATGCCATCAATCTCTCTCATCCTTGCTATGCTTGTTAGTTAGGACTTCAAATTGCACTTAAGCTATTGGTTTCAATTTGATATAATTTGAAGGTCTAATCTATCTTGTGAGAAATTTTGTATCTCTATTCACCCCCTAGATCCCTAGATCCAACAAGTGGTATCAGAGCCAAGGATCTTCTCCAACAATCTCCCCCCCAGATGAGAAGATGGGAGACAACCTACTTGTTTCTCTCAACCTAGAGGGAGGCTTCTCCATGCGTCCTTCAGTCTTTGATGGCGCCAACTTCCTCTATTGGAAGAGACGTATGAACTTCTACATTCAAGGAATGAACTTTGACATGTGGAAGGTGATGGTGACACCTTATAAGGAGCCAACTGGAGCTGTTGCAACATGGAGTGAAGCTACTCTCAAAGAATCCCAACTCAATGCCAAAGTGATAAGCATCCTCTATGCTGCCCTCACCCCAATAGAGTTCAACTAGATCTCATCTTAGGACACCGCCTATGAGATTTGGGACAAATTGTACATCACCTATGAAGGCACAAAGCAAGTCAAGAAGGAAAAGATCTACATGTTGAACTTCCTTCTAGAGAACTTCAAGATGGGTAAAAAAGAAGGGATTGTAGAGATGTAATCAAGACTCAATGTCATCATCAGTGGGTTGTCTGCATTGGGCAACACTTTGGATAGATGTGTAATCAACTCTAAGATCTTGAGGACTCTACCAAAGAGATGAAAGTAAAAGGTCACCTGCATTGAAGAAGTGAGGAGCCTTGGTGACATCCCAACTGAAGAGCTCATTAGCAACCTCCAAGCCCATGAGGCAAGGCTTGACAAGCAAGAAGAAGAAGCCAAGCAAGAAGAGAAGAAAGCCAAGAAGATCAAAGATATTGCTTTCAAAGCACAAGTGGAGGTGGTCATCCTTCAACAGCAACTAGCTTGTCAGACTTCTCTCTCCTCCTCTAGTGAAGATGATGGCCCAGGTGAGCATGAATCCAACTACATCAACAGAAAACACTTCAAGGGAAATCAAGCCTCCTCCTCTTCTATTCTGAGATGCTACAAGTGTGGGCAAAAGGGGCACTACAAGAGTGAATGTCCCAAATCAAGAAAGTCACACCACGAGGGCAGCTCAAAGAAGGAAGAAGAGTACAAGAAGGAGAGAAAATATAAGAGGAAGGACAAGAAGGAGAAGATACACAAGAATGCAGTGTGGGAAGCTTCATCTTCAAGAAGCTCAAGCTTCGAAGAAGATGGAGAGTGCCACCTTGCACATATGGCCTCTACTAGTGAAGAAATAAGTGAGGTAACTGAGGTAAGCTTGCATGAGTTATCTAAAGAAGCTATTATTTACATGCTTATATCTACATGTTCATCTTTTGCTAAATGTAAATCTAACACTACTACAAAACAAGCCTTTAGCATCAATTAATTAAGGGCTTTAGTGTCGGTTTCCAAGCGAAACCCAAGTGGGCGCCACTAAAGGTGGACCCCTTCGGCGTCGGTTCCCAACCGACGCCAAAACGCTTCCTGCCACCGAAAATGCGCCAACAAAGGGACTATAGACGTCAGTTTTTTTATGAAAACTGACACCATAGAATTGTTACAGAAGTTGGTTTTTAAAAGAACCGACGTCAAAATGCTTCCCACCACCGAAAAATGTGCCAGCAAAGGGCATATAGCTGTCAGTTTTGAAAGATAACTGACGCCATATCTGCTAAACCGATGTCAGTTTTATGCTACTAACTGATGTCATATCCCCTTCCTGCCACCACGGCCGTGCTTCCCAGCACGACCATGGTTCCTGGCCACATAGACGTCAGTTTTTTATCAAAAACCAGTGTCGTATGTCTTTGGTGTTGGTTTTGTTCAAATAACTGATGCCTATGTTATGATTTTTTTTTCTTATGAGTTTGCAGGCTTGTTGTATGGTTGGTCTGCAAGATGAGAATATGTAGTTCAGTTCTAAATAGTAGGTTAACGACATCCATTGATATCAGCCAACAATAGGCCACAAACCTGCAAAATTAACAAGATGGACAATATTATATATATGTGATTCACACACATACATATGTTAATGTAACCCATTAAATTGCATAATTAAATAGTAATGTAGTGACATATGTTAACAGATATAAATACATGAAATATTTCTCATGAGAATAATGTCCTTTTAATTGCATGTCTATATAATGTATCCAACTCATTCCCCGCAAGATCTAGATAATAGACAGTGAACGTCTTGGTGACAATAACTAGTAACTCCCAATGCCTACCACTACAGGTAATAAAGTTAAAAATTAATAACTCAAAATCGACAATAAAAATGTAATTTGCTTCAGTCCAAATTATAAGCAAAGTAAACTTACTCGACATTGAATGAAGCTATTATCATCGTCTTATTATTTTTACCAAAATATTAAAAAGCATCACAACAGTATGAAGTAACTGAATATGGGTCTACATCTACAAGACTAATCAAAGATGGAACCAAAAATCCCACATGGGAAAACCCAAAATCTGTACATATCTTGTGTAAGTGGCTACAAAACATGTATTACATATGCATTAATATATAAGAAATAGATCACCATATATAAAACAAGGTATATGGATGTATAAATAAGATCTCACCATATCCACAACTCTAGCATAGATGTGTTCAACCATTGATAACTAAACAACTCCAAAATATCTTATATAAATATCTTATTTTTATATGATTGAGCTGCATTAATACGTATGCATTAATACGTACGTATGCAGAACTTGTATTACGTATGAATTAATACATATGCTAAACTTGTATAAATAGATTGTTATCGTATGATTTACCTGTAGCATCCTCCAGAATAGTAACAATTATAGGCAAATTTGTATCATGTTTGCTGATCCATACTGCCACACCCCTACAATTAGGACCTATCGAGGCATGTAGGTCCCTTGGAAGCCAACTTGGTAGTCAAGGAGGTGGAGGCCGAAATGTAGCGGGTCTCGTCTTTTTGACCTGTATATATAATTTTAGATCAATTGGCTCATATATACACACTAACAAATTAAAGTAATGGAAATTTATCATACAATATCAGTATAGAGGACATCCGCTTCGGGCCATAGTATCACTCTACCTACTACCTCACCAAGTGTTTCAGCATCTGGGTGTGCATGAGGCAGTGCAAGATCTGTCCAGTCAGGGAGTACATGTATTGGGCTCACACGTACCACACCATCTGGTACTGGATACCCATGAAACATTCACCCTTTAAGGGGTGGGTAAGTCGACGCCTCTGCAATGATATATTCTTGACCTTTTAGTCGGCATCGCTTCAACCCTTACAAATTTATGTAAAGAATGTTATATGCATATATACACAAACATATCATCTTGAAAAAATTAGCTTTTATGTCATACAAAACGTACAGATGACGTGCTAGGTGGCGGGTCTATAGGATTACTCCCAACCTCTACAGTACGAGCAGTAGGAGAAGAGCGGCCCGCCACAGGTATTGTCTGAGTGGCAGTCTGAGATGCCTGCCACTTGATAACTGCTTCATGGAGTCTCTGATCAAGTACTTCCTTGACTTTCCTATTAATTAATGAATCTACCTATACATGGATAAAATAAATGCTAACTTCTGATTATTGAATTCTCTTTTGCAATAACATTCTAAAATAAGAGAATAGGTTACCTCAGCTTGTGAAAGTCCCGCTTTTGGGACAGGTTTGCGCTAGGATGGCCCAAAGAACGCTTTGATGCCCACACCAGCACCTGCACCCCTAACACGTCCAGGATGCTCTGGGTTACCCAGAGCAACTATTAGTTCATCCCTTGTTCCCTGAGGGATGAACTTGCCTTCCTTCCTTTGCTCATGCAACTCTCGCTAATCACCATCAACAAAAATTAGTAACTAAATATAACAATAATCAATATCGATCGATTACTCTAAGGTTGATTTTTACCATTATTGTAGTCGCCTAAGCAGTTGCGGGCTTCGGTATGTCTCCCTTCTTGTTTTTCCTCCCAGCTTTCCACATAGCATGGTGAGGCAGAGGTGCCTCGATTGTTAGCTTTCAGTTTATACAATCTCAACACAGCACTAAGCTTTGTAAACTGACAACTTGTGTATAACAGTATCTCTGCGTCATGCAAAATGTTTGTAAACATGGGAGGTGGATTGGTGTGCTCTACCCCACAACTATCCAGCATCGCATCACAATGTCTACTGGAACTGGTTCGTTCACATCTACATCATCGAAGGCAATTTCTTCTTCCACATAATCACTGCTATCGACATCCATTGATTTCAGGTTTGAAATCTCTCCATGCCAGTGCCATTCTATATAGCCTTGTACAATCCCATTGCACATGACATGACTTTTGATTCCATCATCAGTGTTGACTTTAAAGTTGTTACCGCAATGCCTACATGGACAGTAGAACCTATCTCCAGGTTGTTTCCTATGTTCCTCGGCAAATCTAATAAACTGGTCAAGACCAGAAATAAAATCATGGGTGCAGTGATTTGGAATGGACATTCATGATCTATCCATTCTATGATCAAAGAGAAAACAAGTATATATTAGAATAAGATTAGGGTCAAGGGTTAAAAGATTAGGGTTTATGGTTAAAACTTTAGGGTTTAAGGTCTTATATATAATTAATGGTTAAAACATCCTAAGTGAGATTAAGTGTTCAAGAACAGTCCCAAACTAGGGGCTATCCAAGATTTACTCATAATGAGTAAATCTTCGACGGGTTTCTCGGCCAATAAATACATGTGCTTTCATTCTTATATATAATAAATGTCTACCACCTATCCCATTCTTGAACACTTAATCTCACTAGTAAGTGTATAATGTGTATTGGGTTTTCAAAAGAATTTTGGCAGCATTTCCCTGCTATTCTCCAAGTACATATGTACTTAGAGAACAAACAGGGAAATGCTACTGAAATTTTCTTGAAAACCCAATACACATTATACACTTACATCCTAAGTGAGATTAGGTGTTCAAGAACAGTCCCAAATCAGGGACTATCCAAGATTTACTCCTAATGAGTAAATCTTGGATGGGTTTCTAGGCCAAAAAATACATGTGTTGTCATTCTTATATATAATAAATGTGTATAAATTATAGGCAACATGGTTAATCCTAATCTATAGAGCATTATTAAATAATAAATCAAGAAATCAATAGTTTCAAACATGCAATAATTCAGAATGCAATGTTATAAACTATAGGCAAGATGGTTAATCCCCACACTCTAGTAGACAGACTAACCTTAAATATAGTGATGTATAAGAGATTAAGAAAAAAAATTCTTAGGTAAGAGTAAGATGAAACTCATTGATAATATAGATGGGGGGTGACCTTGGGCCCTTAGATGATATTACATCAATGTACTACTTATTTCCAAGATAGGATATATGAGACTAGAGTTCATATTAGATGAAAAAACAACAACTTAGGACAAAGTCCATCACTAAAGTCCCAAACTCAACATATATGCACAATTAGCATCAAATATAGGACAAAAGGGTAGATTAGAACCCTAATTTACTCAAACATGTATAAAAATTACCCTAATGACAAAAGGGATATAAATGTTTACTAGACATTATATGTAGTCCTAATCATCATATTTAACATACTACGTTATTATGAACATCCAGATAAGATTAAGATCATACTATGTTATAACCATTGGTTTAATAACCTATTTCCGCATGTACATGATTATCTACTTTAAAACCCTATAATTCATTGAAATCATTCTAATTCAATTTAAGATGTTGGGATCGCATAATTATATACTGACATCAGAATATATAAAAGAATCACAATTAACATGATTAACAACATGCTCATCAAACTAGGGTTTTCTTGAATATCATCTAATATTCGTGTACTAACTATATCTTTGTAATAAGAAGAATAATAGAGCTTTAAGTATATTTTATTCACAATCTACGCATTTTTCTGATCAAAACCATATACAATATGTCTATAATTGGATCTAGCATTCATTTCCTACATTATTGGCAATATTAATGTGAATCTGACCAGCCAATGGTGGTCGAGCAGGAGCAGGGTACCTTCTTGAGGGAGGAGGAAGAAGACCAGGAGCAAGGTACCTTTGTGACGGTGCTGCCAGCAAATAGGCACGTAGGAGTTGTGGTCCGAGCAGCAACCTGGAGAGCAGGGAGCAGAGCACGCAGGGAGCAGGCCGAGGAGAGTCGCGGTCGGCCTGGATAGCAGCGATCGGAGAACCACAGCAAGCGGCGGCGGCAGAGGCACGCGGCGAGCGGCGAGTGGCGGCAGTGACAGAGACCAGAGCACTAGCAAACGACGGTGGAGGTGGAGGCAGAGGAGCAGCGAGCGGTGGTGAGCAGAGGAATCGCCAGACCTAAAACCCTCAACCGCGGAATGAATGAAACAGAAAGGGGAAGAGTCTGGCTCGCGCGGGTGTGTTGTTAAGTTAACAATAGGCATCGATTATTAAAAACAACTGACCCTAAAAATTATAGGTGTCAGTTACCAACAAAAAACCGACACTATTGTTCATTTATAGTCGTTAATTCCAACTAGAAAAACTGACGTCTATCTTTATATGCTGACAAAAATAAATGTTCTCGAATTAAGACCATAGTTGTTGGTTTCTGTATAAAAACTGACGCTAATGGGAGGTGAAAATTTTCACGGTTAAGCGTGCAAAAACACAACGACTTCGGTTATTGTAAGACAACCGACGATAAAAATTGGTCAAATTTCTATCTCGTAGAAAACCTTTAGTCGTCGGTTTCTTTTTAACAACCGACGTTGTATGTTAAATTTTGGAGGTAATTTTTTTCACTGAAAAATTTGGATTTGGCGGTTATTTTTAGGCTTCAGTTTCTTATTAAGGAACTGACGCTAAATAAAAGAGAGACTCATGTCTGGTCACCCTTCACAGATAGATGTCAGTTTTTTTATTTAACTGATGTTTTATGTTTTAGGCGTCAGTTTATTTATACAACTGACGCCTTTAAAAGTGACATTATTAGCCATTTCTATAGTAGTGTAAAATAAAATGGTTAGGAAAAAACATTGATGATCAATATGATAAACTTGAAATTCTTGAATTAAATGAGAAAACTAATCTTGAGAGTATTTATAAATTGCAAGGGTAATACCTTGATCTTGAGCTCCAATACAATGGGGTTGAAGTTGAGAATGGTATCTACCTTTAGAATATTGAGAATCTTAAGGAAGAAAATCAAAATTGCCATAAAGAGCTTGAAATAGTTAAAACTAAAAATGTTGAATTTAAGCTCCTTATTGACGCTCGTAGAGAAGAAAGAGATGTTTATCTTAAAGAAATACAAATGCTTAAATCTGAAAATGCTGGTTACTTGGTCAAGTAAATGATCTATCTTCTAGACCTTTATTACCTAGTGTTAATGTTTCTTATATGTCTCTTGAAAAGGATTCATATTTAACTAAACCATTATGTCTTGAGGCTGATCTTGTGCATGCCAGGGATGACATAGTTGGCTTATATTCTACCATTGTTTCCTTGAATAATGATAACCATAGATTGAGAGCATCCCTATGGTAATTCCTCAAAGGGAAGAACTCCCTAAATGAAATCCTTGACCATTATAGAAAACAAAGTGGTACTAGTGGTTTGGGATTTGTAGGGGGGGCATCAAAGGGCAAGAGAAAAGCCAAAGGTAAGAAAAAGAGCAAGGAGACCTCTTTCTTTGTAGGAAAATCTTATGGCAATAAGAATCATATGGTTTGTTCTTATTGCAAATGTGATGATCACTACTCTACTTATTGTCCTTACAAGCCTAAGGGGACCAACCCAAAGATGAAATGGGTCCCCAACCTAACTCTAGATCCCAAAGTTTGAGGTGGGAACTGACATTATCCTTTCATGTAGGAAAAAGAAAGATGGATTGTTGATAGTGGGTGCACTAAGCATATGATGGGTGATATAAGCCACTTCAACAAAGGAGGATCGATCACCTTTGGGGACAACAAGTAAGGTAAATTCAAAGGTAAGGGTGATGTAGGTGAATCCTTGTGTATCAAGAATGTTCTTTTAGTGGATGGCCTACATGAAAATTTAATTAGTATTAGTCAACTATGTCACAATGGTTACCTTGTGTTATTTACTTTCTTTGAATGCTTGATTCTAGATTCTCTCACCTCCCAAGTTTTATATAAGGGAACTAGAAGTGGTAATCTTTATGTTATTGTTCTTTACTCTATTACGCCTATTGTTGGTTGATACCTAGTAGTCAATTTGAATGATATTTCTCTTTGGCACTATCGGCTTGGTCATGTAAATATGCATCAGTTGAAGAAGTTGAGCGAAAAGGATTTGGTCAAGGGAATTCCCAAATTGGATTTTTAAAAGGATGAGGAATGCCAACCTTGTACTCAAGGAAAGCAAACAAAATCCTCCTCCAAATTCAAAGGAGTCCTAAGTACCAAGAGAGCTCTTGAGCTTCTTCACATTGATCCATTTGGACCATTGAGAACTCAATCTCTTTGTGGTTCCAAGTATTGCCTTGTTATTGTCGATGATTTCTCTAGCCTTGTTATGTGAGAACGCAATACTTGGGACCTCTTTCTCATTTCTAAAAGTGATACACTTGATCTTTTCTAGAGCTTTTGTAAATAGGTTTAGAGTGAAGCTTCTTGCCGCATTGTTTCCATCCATAGTGACCATGGGGAAGAATCTGAAAATGAGCTTTTTGAATGTTTTTGTTAAAAATTTGGTTATGCAGACAATTTCTCTTCACCTTGAACACCTCGACAAAATGGGGTTGTAGAGAGGAAGAATAGGTCTTTACAGGAGATGGCTAGGACCATGATTCTAGAGTATGATACTCCAAAGAAGTTTTGGGATGAAGCTGCTAATACCTCATGTTTTGTGCAAAACTGGGTTTTTACTCATCCTTCTTTGAAGAAAACCCCCTATGAGCTATGGTGTGGTAGGAAGCCTTCTATCGAGTATTTCCATGTTTTCTGATGTCATTGTTTTGTCTTGAATACGAAAGATTCTCTCAACAAGTCTGATCTGAAATCTTACAAGGCTTTCTTTCTTGGCTATATAACTACTAGCAAGGCTTATAGAGTTTTTAATGTTGATCTTGCTAAAGTATAAGAATCCATAAATGTTAAGTTTATTGAGACTAACCCCTCTATTCCCAAAGATATTGTTCGAAATGATAATGTTGCAGGTGAAGTAATTTCTATTCTAAAATAGCTCAACATCACCCAAAAGGAAAAAGAGGTGGTCACTCAAGAAGAAGAGAAAGATTATGAGAAGAAGGATCCAACCCCCGATTCGCAAAGAATCATCGAAAGGACACCATATGGATAAGGGGGAATAGGGAGGAGAGAGTCGTCATCCCATTGGCGGCAAGAAGGACTTACAAATGTTGTGGTGAAAAATTGGGTTTCGCGGAGAGGGTTGGCAACTTCTCTTCTTGCTTTGATCCTGTGAGAGGAGAAATAATGGTCTTTTATAGGCAAGGGGGAAGTGCCCTGCCATTAATGGACCTCCCAATCTGAATGGGATTTCGGGAAACTTCAATTTCTCCTGAAACAAAGCAGATTCATACGTGTGTGGGTTTGTTTTGATTTCCCAAAGACATTGGGAGAGTTTCCAAAATCGATCATGGATTGGAGAGGTAGAAATCTGAGAAATTTGATTGGAAACACTATTTCTAGTTTCTCCTTTTGGCTCAATATTAACGACGAGCATCCACCGTCGGATCTCAGATCCGATGGCCCAAAAAAAACAATACCAATTAAATTGGAAAATTGTGGCATTTAATGTTATCCTCTTCACTTTAGGAAAATTTGAAAAATCATATATCCTAAACCTCTTATCTGTTTGATCCCAAGTTTTACAAGAAAGTCCATAATGAATTAATCTTCTTGTATGCCAAGTTTGGTACTCAAATTCGAAAGTATGAGAGACTTTTCTTCATATGGAAGTTATCACTTAAAAAGGCATATTTTCTACATATTTTCTTTCTCCTATTCTTTTATTTTCGTTATTTGGATTCCTTTTACCATTAGAAACCATGTGGACTCGAAATATCATCCATGATGATTGAATCATACATCTTTCCACATATTTCTCATATTTTCATTATTATCTCAGTTTCTTTTCTTATTTATGCATTATTTGATTTCCATTGATTTTCTTTCTCTTGTTATCATCTTGGACTCACTAGATTAATAGGGTCCACAAAATCATATATTTAAAGAAAATATTGTCAAATAAATCCATTCATTACACTTAAATCAAACAATTTCATGATCATACATATTATTGGAGAAATTGCATCTCAAACCATATGAACCCAAAAATTGGGGTTGTAACATCCTTCCCCTCTTATAGGAATTTTTCCCTCAAAATTCCACCAAACATATAAACAATCAGGATAAGACTCTTCCATGTCCATCATCATCTCCCACGTGGCTTCATCTTCTCCATGGCGCTTCCAAAGAACCTTTATCATCTTCTATTCTATACTCTTGAGCTCTCTCTCACCTTAGTATCTCATACCCTCATAGGTGACTCGAGGTAAGTTAGCCTCCCTTGGATTTCAATAGGTTCAATGCTCAACACATGGATCGGGTACCTCACATAGTGCTCTAGATCATACACATGGAACACATCATACATCGTGTTATCCTAAGGGGTAAGGTTAAACATAAGCAGCTCTACCACTCCATCTCAAATGGATCCATGTATCGGGGACTTGGATTCCTTGGATATAGCTCAAAGGGGTCAGGTTTTCATAACACATGTTCACCCACAATTAACTGCATGTCAGTCTGCTTCACATCAGCTCTCAACTCATGTCAATCTTGGGCTTTTTCAGCCATTGCTCAACCAAAGCCACTTCATCTACATACACTATGGTCTCTCTGACCTTCACAAGGTCCTCTCACTGACATCATCCAACTGAAGCAGTTACCGACACAACCTCCCTTACATATCTTCATACATCCCAATACTGGCTATGGTGTCTATCATAACAAGGAAACTCTGCTAGGGGTAGGAATTGCTCCCATGAATCACTCTGAATGATCACATATGATCTCATCAGACATTCTAGAGTCTCTCTCATACTTTCTTAACTATCCATTAGTCAGGGGTGATAAGTTGTAATAAACTTCCATCTAGCATCGAGTTCTTCGTGTACCTACTTCCTCAACATGAAAGTGAACTTGAGGTCACGCTGAAGATATTGGACTCGGATTACTATGTAGTTGAACTATCTCTCTCTCATATATATAGTTCAACTAGATCTGTCACACTAACAGTGTTCTCTCTTAGGCAAGGGATTAGGTCAACTTGGTAAGGCAATCTACCACAACTCATATTGCATCATGACCTCTCTTGGTCCAGGGGAAACCCACCACAATGTCTATGGTGTACTGCTCCCATTCCCTCTCGGGAACTCCTCATTATCTGTAGCAACTCATTTGGTTACTAGTGTTCGGCCTTCACCCTTTGGCATGTACAACTGGCCACATGAAACATTATATCCTTCTTCATTCCAAGTCTTCAAGGTATCACTAGACCCCTCAACCAACTTGGCAGTACCAGGGTGTATGGCGTACTTAAAATCATGAATGTCTTACATGACATGATTCCTCAATGGTGACTCCTCAGAAACCCTAAAACACTCTAGTGGGTTTCACCACCTTCTTTTCCTAAGAGGCGTATCTAAGATTCTCATAACAATCCTTTCATCTCATCAAACTCTAGGTCGGTGACTAGGCAACCACCAACTTGACCAATGGGTTTGGTTGTATCTGGATGTTATCCACACGTGTCTAGTCTTTTAACAAATGTAGGGTTCACCTAGAAACTTCTTCTAGCCTCTCTATTGGCTATACAAGATAGCTATACACCTGATCTATATTCAACTAAGAACCTCTTTTTGCCATATAAGCTTCCTCACGTGTTTGGTAATGGTGAAGACATAAACCCTTATATTCTCCACTCATCATCCTCATCTCAGTTTTAGGTCTATCCGAGTCAAGAAAACTTTGAGCTCATCATCTTAATTACCAAACCCAAGCTGCAACTCTTACGATCCAAACTACTCTTGACAAGTACGTCCTTATATGAAGGTAACCTTAGATCATCTATGCTTGCATACCATCTAACCAATATATTTCCAAAAGGATGTGGTAATTCCTTCAATCCTCAAACATCATAGAAGAATTTCAACTCATATCAACTCCATCTTTAGTATACGACATGTATTTTGTCCTGTCTCTCACACCCATAACAAGATGAAATAAGTATTTGGCTGCAGTCTAAATATAGAGTTCATCTCATTCCAAGAGTAGAGATGGTGAATCACACATCTCTATCACTCTTTCCAATCTAAGTTGAAACATACTTCACATGACTCCTCACCATGAACATCTCCATTATGGGTCTACACCCATGGGAAGACTTTTCCCATCACTTTAGGATCTTAACATCTCTCTTATGTATAATCCTTAGTCATTATTTCAAGGTCACTAGGGTGTCGGTACTTTTGGGGTGATCTAACCCTTATGCATCTGGGGAGTGCCTCTCACATTTACCTCTTAGGCCCCATGAACTCATGAAGGTGTCCAACCTCATAACCCATGGGCCTCGAGCAAAGGTAGTTGTTACCTCCCGACCATATGGTCTTGTGCTTGCAGGGATCTGATTTTTGGTGATCCATTTGAAAGAGTGAAGACACAAGCTGCATTAAATAAAGAACAAACCCACAACGACTTCATCTCACAACTCAAGCCTAAGAATGTCAAGGATGCTCTTGGGGATGAACAATGGATCCTATATATTCAAGAAGAGTTCGAGCAATTTGTAAAGAACAAAGTTTGGACCCTAGTGCCAAGACCAAGTGATAGAAACATCATTGGCAACAAATGGGTCTACCGCAACAAGCTTGATGAAAGCTGCAAAGTGGTAAGAAACAAAGCAAGGTTAGTGGCTCAAGGATTCAATCAACAGGAAGGTATAGATTTTGATGAGACATATGCACATGTAGCTAGACTTGAGTCCATTCGTATATTTCTTGTCGTTGTTAGTTATAAAAACTTTCTTCTATATCAAATGGATGTAAAAGTGCATTTTTGAATGGTACTATTGAGAAGGAAGTGGATGTTGCACAGCCTCTGGGATTTGAACATGATAGTTTACCTAACCATGTTTATTTGTTGCAAAAAGCTCTCTATGGACTCAAACAAGCACCTACAGCTTGGTATCAGAAATTATAGAACTTTTTGTTAGATCATGGGTATATCATGGGAAAAGTGGATTCTACCTTATTTCTAAAGCACTCTTCTAACAATTTTCTTATCATACAAATATATGTTGATGATATCATTTTTGGCAGGTATGCAGAGTGAATTCGAGATGAGTATGATAGGTGAACTCACATTCTTCCTCGGCTTTCAAATCAAGCAAACAAAAGATGGGAACCTCATCAACCAAGGCAAGTACACAAGTGAACTACTTAAGCACTTTGGGATGGAGAACACCAAGTCAATGGACACACCCATGTTAAACACCACCAAATTTAACAAAGATGAAGAAGGTGAGAAGGTAGATGAGAATATCTGTAGAGGTATGATTGGAAGCTTACTTTACTTAATTTCCTCTAGACCTGATATAATGTTTAGTGTTGTCTTGTGTGCTCGATTTCAATCAAATCCAAATAAATCGCATCTTATAGTTGTTAAGAGGATTTTAAGGTACTTAGCCAAAACCCATAATTTTGGACTATGGTACCCCAAGTCAAGGGGCTTTACTCTTACTGCTTATAGTGATGCGGATTATGTCGGGTGCTTGATTGATAGAAAGTGCAAAAGTGGCATGTGTTTCCTCCTAGGACCATGCTTGGTGTCTTGGTTCTCCAAGAAATAGAGCACAGTGGCATTATCAATCATCGAGGCTGAATACATTATAGTCGGGAGTTGTTGTGCCCAGGTCCTATGGATGAAGCAAATGCTCTAAGACTTTAACATTCATTTTGATGCTTCTCCTATCTTTTGTGACGATACTAGTGCAATTACCTTGTCATACAATCTCCTACTCCCATCGGTCTTATCCCTACTTGGCCTTAGTGTTGACTTAGGATTCTACTATAGCTTGTGGCTCCTGGGTTGATACTCAAGCACATCACATCCTTGAATCCTCACTCAAATATCCATCCTCTTTCTAGGAATTCATTGTTATCCCTCATAGGATCATGGTGACCAACCTAACTCAGTCTAGCCCCATACAGGTTACCTCTATGAAAACATGCCCTTCATGTCCCTTAGGGATGATCACACATGGTTGTATAGATTCATGATCATACTATGTGCTCTTACACTTATCTCATCAATCTCTTATAAGTGTCCTCTTAAGGTTACCTCAAACCTAATCATGAGTTGGTGCTCACTCCTACATGTAGGGTCCTTTCCCAGGATAGGATAAAACAAATGTCACAAAACGTTCTTACCTCCAAGGTTTACATCATCATGTATATACCTGGCTCCTAACATGATATTTATGCACGTATCTAGCAAGAAGACAACCTACTAAACCATGCTAAGTTACATGGTATGTCATACGTATTCATCATTTCTCAAGGTTGGCCAATCTCATACATGCATATGTCACCAAAATGTGTGAGGGGTTCATCAAACATATACCTTAGTTCAAGTGGGGTTTCCTTTTGCTCTATTACATGAGGGGGTGCCACACTCAAATCCTTAGGATCTCAAATAGCCTCATAAGCATCAGGTGCACTAGCTACTTCTACTTCCCTTCTTTGGTCCAGGAACCCCAGGTTTACCTCATATGCATCAACTGTCAAACAACATGCTCAGCTGTTCCACCATGAACTGAACCTATACAAGGTAGGGCATAAGAATCCTAACATCCTTCCTCATGAATAACCCTTAGATCCCTGCACAAGGACAACTAACTGGGGATGAGACCTCTCAACTTGTTACCATACCTCTTCAGGGTCTAAGGAACTCTCTTCCTACACCTAAAAGGTAATTACCTATAATATATGTACATTGGTTCAATGAGCCTCTTTCTCTTTCTAGGGTTTGGTTCCTATAATGAAACCAAGGTATGACAAGATTCTAAGGATTATGCATGAGGAAACCACATACATCTACTGAGGGTCATCCATTCCAGGCCATATCATACCCAACTTCTCATGATTCCTCATGTCTCATAGTCAAGGTCTCCAACCTTCTTCATCGGGTCTTGCCCTCTCTCTAGAGTAACCCTAAAATTGGTCCTACCACTGGAGGTTCTCTCTTAGAATATGGGTCAAGCTCTTAAGGATACATGTCTACACCTACCTAGGTGTAATGTACTATCAATACCTCTGTCTGGCTAGGATCATCCAAAGCTTTGTATGCTCATCTCATGAACTATGAGGCATAACTCTTTTGGCCTAGGTCTCAACCTATTTCCATCCTTGTTGCCACTCTCTTCTTACTCATATATATATGTTAGGGTTCTTATAAGGTCACCTCTAACCTTCTCAATGAGGGATCTATCCCTCACCCTTAACAGGCGCTACCATCCAAGGTCAGGTCACTAAAAGATACTAGGGTCACATAGTTCATGCTTTTGATGTGCACTGACACGTCTTTACCGTGCGCATAACGCAAGTGCACGCGTCAGAGTAATATAGGCCTTTGTGAGGCCCGAGTCGAACACAGGGACACTGAATTGTTGGTAGACTACTTGTTAACTACGTGTGATCAACTAGACCAATTAAAAGGTTTTGAGAGTTGATTGAAAAAGAAATTAAGAATAAAAGAAAACAACACAATCGATTAAATGTTCAGTTTAATCAATTCAAATGGGAATCTTTAGGATTATGGTTTCACCACAGGTTCTCATTGTATTAACTTCTACATAGTTAACCTAATCCGTCTCTCATTTCGGGTAGTGGCCTGTATTCAGAATTGCTCACTTTTGTGATACAATTCACAACCTAAATCTAGGTCGGTTCCACGGTAGTAGTAACCTATACCCTAAACTAGGTGCATGAAGGCCATACTCTGGGTTTCCACCATTAACCGTACATCGCCTTGTTCAAAGGATTTATTAGTTAATGTGAATTTCGTCTCTTTTCAACCATTAATTCTTCTTTCAAAGTAATTAAGGGCATTAGATTATCATTAGGATGATCAATCATAATGATATAATGGAGAAAACAAACTCATACCACGGATTTAAGAGACAAATTATGATATACTTTCGTAAAAATGTCATACAACCATCACCCGGGCTACTCCCGGTCCTAAAGATAGAGGGGATTAGCCCCGCATGTTCATCTCAATGAAAAACAACATGAGAGAAAGGGAAAACATGGAAAAACCGTGAATGAAAGTGTTGTAAAACCCTGAACGGAGGATATCCGGGCGTTCCTTGATGTAGAATGCGCGATCTACAACCTTTCGACATTGGAAAACATCTTCTGCTGCTCTCAGAACAATCAGGGCATGGTTCTAAGCTCTGTCCTTCTCTCCTCCTCTCCTTGAGACTTGTGCAATGACGTCATACCCTGCTTAGGGCTGCCGAAATTAGGTATATGCACCACTTTATATTGCCAAAAGATCACCACCGTTCGATTAGAACCGATCTGAAACAAAACCTGATCTGACGGCATCGATACCATCGACGTGGGTCGATGGTATCGACCCATGAAAATATCGACAAGTCTTCTTTTTCTGACGTTCTGCACAATCCGACGCTGAAGCTGGGCAAGGTCGATAATAGCAACTTTGCGTTGATAGTATCGACAAGTTGACTGATGGCTCGCTGTAGGTATCTCGCTACCATCGACTTCGGTGTCGATGGTATCGACACATCTTGATTCCTTGGGACTGTCTCACTGTGACTGAGTCGATACTATCGACATTTGTCGATGGTATCGACATCTGCATATATTCATTTTTACTGAAATTTCAAGGTGAATCCAATTCAGCCTTCTAAAACACATAAATATGATCATTTATAACCAAAAAGATGAAATACGGTAGATTTGATGCAAAAAGAGACTATGGACTAAAACGAGTGAATCATGTGATATTAACCACAAATGTGACTAATAAACACATAAAACGAATGTAAAACCAGTCTATAAAAGCGACTCAAAATCCTCGCATCAAACTCCCCTAAGCTTGAACATTGCTCGTCCTCGAGCAACAAAACTATAGAATAAAATTGCGAGGGTAAACAAAGGAACATACTATCACAACAGACAATATTGTATGATTACCACCAGACATTCACATACCAGCCCTCACTAACCACTGAATGGTAACTACCCTACATGTGATGATTATCATCCATAATAGATATCCACTCCAAGATTGATGAACACTATCAAATAAGGCAGTTAATATAATAAAATCTTCCAGTTCAGGCTTGGTGCATCTTGTGATCTCCTATCTACGTTGCTCATAACCTAACTACCATCTAAATGGAAGCAGATCTCCTGAAATACGAAAGTGAGAAGATAATCACTGGTGGCCTACCATTTTGAGCAACAGGTGGATGGAATAGGCGATTTTTGTAAGAAGGAGTAGCACAATATAGTTTGATCATCCAATACAAAAATTAATGACCTATTATGATGCAAAATGCAAGTGAAAATCCTAATGCTACATTTTTGGTGGAATGATGCATGCGCTATTATTCTGTCTCAAGGTGAGATGGAATATCTAAGAAAACTACACCATGTGCTTATTCTTCTTAGTATGTAAGTGAGAACAGGTTCCTTTCTCCCTCTCAATCCTACTTACTTCACAATTTTTTTTTCTTTTCTTCTCCTTTTTTTCATTTTTTAAGCCCTTATTTTCATAGATGACAATGAATGTTTTTTTTTTCTTTTTTTTTTAGGCTCACTTCTTGTTACATAACTTATGCAATTGATGCATTTTATTTGGAGGGTATAGATCAAGTTCACCACATTTAATGTTTTCAGAAGAAGCAAGGCACATCATGTTCAAAATGATTAAGATCATGCAAAATGCAGCTAAACTGACATTGACATGCATTCTAAAATTTGTGCATGCATGACTATAATGCAACTTTTTTTTTCTAAATACAACATATGTAAACTAACCACAATGCAATCCTATCTACATGATATGCACTCAAGAGATGACAAACTGTAAAGTGCTACCAATTCTTCTGGTGGAGTGTAAATGAGATGAGGTGGATAGATCACAAGATTAATTGACAGAACCCTTAGAAGATATTATATGTCCCTCCTTACTAACCTGTGTAAAATCAAGGGGTTTCCCTCTCTTATTTCAGATTAAAGTCCCATTACCATTTGGTCAGTTTACGCTCAAAATCCAATTCTGTCCACTTTCCTTGAATCATAGGTTAAGCGCCATAATTGGGTTTCACTTATGTTTTAAAGTTGACAAACCCAATTATTTTCATAGGTTAAGCGCTGAAGTTCAAACAAAGCAAGCTTGTAATCACATGAAAAAATTTCAAATTTACCCATAACACCCATATGACCAACATAGAGATGACAAATTACACTGGACATCCACGGATACACTAGATAGCATGTGGATCCTAAAAGCTAGAAGCTAAGAAAATTGCTAACATAAAAGAAAAGGAAATAAATGATAAAAACTAAGAAAAATAAAAGATAGAAAAATATAGAAACGGTTCCATCTCCCCCCCTAAGCTTGAATCTGACTATGGCCTCATAGTCCAAAACAATCTTAGCAGGTGGAACAGTGATACCATTTATTGTTCAGGTGGTGGGTATTGTGGGGCGGTGGGATCCCATGATGGATATTGCCCCAGGAAGTTTTGATCATATGGGGGCATCGGTGGAGGTTGAGGATATCCGCCAAGAGCCCATGATGGTCGCACCCACACCTAGGCAAAAAGAGCAGGTGAAGGCCATTTGTCAAGGTAAAGATACATCCACTGCGAGAGAGGTGCCACCGCAAGTTACACATGTTGAAGATGATCCACCAAAGTCTACGCCAGAGGGAGTCATTGAAGCAAGGTTAGGAGAGCTTGCCCCGAAAAGCTCATATGTGCCACCTCATAAGCGTTTGAATGAGGCAGTTGTGTTTAGTCTGGACAGCCCTAGGCCGAAGAAAGAGCATCGGCATTACAGAAAATTCTTGGAGATGTTCAGGAAACTTCATATCAATATTCCGTTAGTGGAAATGATTGAGAAGATTTCCGCCTATGGGAGATTTATCAAAGAAATCATCAACACGAAGAGGTGGATTAAAGACACAGATGTTTGCCGGATGAATGAAATGGTGAGCTCACTCATCCATGGGAGTTTGCCACAGAAGAAGACAGACCCAGGAAGCTTTTTATATTCCATGTTCGATAGGCGATTGACACTTTCCACAAGCTCAGTGTGATTTGGGCGCGAACATTAATCTTATGCTACAGTCCACATTTCAAAAGCTTGGGTTGAAGGAGATGAAGAAGTTGGCAGCAACGATTGAGCTAGCGGATGGGTCCATTGTAAAACCATACGGAGTGTGTGAGGATGTACTCGTCAAAGTGGACCAGTTCATCTTTCCAGTGGATTTCGTCATTATGGACATGCCACAGCTTCAAAGTTGTGAGATGCTATTGGGTAGGCCGTTTCAAGAAACGGCCGATGTAGTCATTGCAATTGGGAGAGGTACGCTGACGTTGGGGATTGGTCAAGATCGAGTGGAGTTCAAGCTGCCACACGATCCCTTGGGCACCTTCTCCAAAGTACCAAGTTGATGAGGAGCTTCAAGTCGTCTAGCCTAAGACGTTAAATAAGGGCACTGGTTGGGAGGCAACCGAACCATCGATACTTTAGTTTAGTTCCTTTACATTCGTAGTTTGATTTGTTTTAACTTAGTTTTTAGTGTAAAAAAGATACCGTGATCATTTCCTACATGTGCAAGACTGAGGCAGAGTCGATACCATCGACCCTTGTGTCGATGGTATCGACCGTGGTACAGGTTGGCGACTACAGAAATCGCACTGCGTCGATACTATCGACGGCCTCGTCGATGGTATCGACATACCAACAGGCAGATCGCAAGAAGAGGTTGATGGTATCGACATGGGTGTCGATACTCGCGAGATCTCTGGAGATTTTCAGAAAGAATTGTCTCAGTAAAGTCGATACCATCGACGGGGCTGTCGATGGTATCGACACATTCACACACATAAGGCGGCGGCTGGGCCTCGTGAGGGTTTGCCCAAATTTGAGAGTCGATATTGTCAACTCGCATCGATAGTATCGACGCGCCATGTCAACAATCTGTGAGGAGAGATCTATGGCGATCGCAGCAACCAAAAAGTCGATCCGGGGGATGGTTCGATACCATCGACTCGCGTCGATGGTATCGACACGTCATCGATCCGGGACCCGCAGATCCACCCATCCACGACCGTCGATACTCGCGGCAGTACGGATTGTGCTACCTGGGTCGATACCATCGACCCGCGTTGATGGTATCGACGGGCATACAGCAGTGTCGGCCATGGCTATATATGAGAAGGATTGTCGTCAGATGACATCACAACTCCAGAGCAATCCTCCTTCACCTATTTCGAGCGTATTCCAGAGCGATCCGAGCTTGATGACGAGCAACACCGAGCACGTTCTTCATCGAGCGGAGATTTCTTTCTCCGATCTTCACCGAGCTCTCTCTCTATTCCTCTTTCTGTCGTGATCATGGTGCATGTTGCTGGTGCTTCTTCGTCACGTGCCAACCCGATGGAAATCCTAGAATTTGTGCCACCACCTACCGCGTCGATTTCATGACCGTGGTTGATTCATCCATCTGCGGATGTCAAGAAGATCTACAAGGAGATCTTGAAGAGAAAGATCAAGTCGACCCGTTATGTTGAACGAGAAACAATCTGCAATTTGGGGTTCGAATTCAACCTCGACTACATTCTGAAGGGGCAGGCCCGACACACGGGAAGAAGGCATGACGAGCTGGAGTACCATGTCGATGGCCTGGTGCAGCCTGGTGGTGGAGTTGTTGTTTCATATAAGAGGGAGCAGGGGTCGAGCTCACAAAGGAGCAGCCTGGCGGTGTCCTGGATCTGATACCCAAATGAGGACCCTGCTGGTCCTATTTATAGGCTTGGATAGAGTCATATTCGGTTTGGACTGCTTCTGCAATTTTCACAATTGGGGGGGGACCATTTAATTTCTCACAGTCTTGAGAAAATCGATTGCTTCCAAGCGGTTTGAAGAATGATTAGTGTCTTACGGTTTAGAAACTGAATGCTCCCTTTCCGGTCTTGAAAATGAACACTACCTTCACGGTCCTGAGGACCGGTCACAAACCTAGCGGTCTTGATAATGCGAGTCTCTTCATGAAGTTTCAACGATCGATCCCATCCTCCCAGTCTCGAAGACTGGTTACGTTCTTCTCAGTTTTGCATATCGATGGTTGCCTCACAGTTTGAAGACCAAGTGTCGCCTCACAGTCTCAAGACCGTGAGGGCTCCTTGCCGTTTGGGCGGTGGGATCGTGAGTGGGTTCAAACGGTCATGAAGACGATGACATCCTTGCGGTCTCGGAGATGACGGTAGGAGCTGGATGTAGTAGGAAGATGTTGGTGGTGGCAATGGAGAGAAAGTCGCAGCCACACGGATATGCAGGGATGCGCTGTCATTCGTGTGAAGGTGGCGTCACAATGAGAAGTGGAGCAGGATGTTTCGGTTTTAGGGTTGTAGGTGATTCGTAGGTGCCCTTGCGGTTTGGAGATTGCAGGTGCATTGGAGGTGATCTTCGTTGTTGTAGAGTAGGTGGAGGTGATTTGTAGACGCTCCTTGCGGTCTTGGGATCGTGAGAGTTCTCATAGTCTTGAGACCGTGAGGAGGATATCATGTGAGGGGGGGCAGACCATGAGGAGTAGGTGAAGATGGTGGTTGGCGGTGATGATGAAGGCGGTCGTGGTGCAGGCTGCGATGGTGGTTGGGGAAGGTGACGAGGAGGCGGCGTTGCTGATGGAGTGAAAGATTAGGGTTGCAGGTGGGAGCGGTGATCTTCATGCGGTCTTGAGAGATGGTGCCTCACAATTTGGAGACCGAGAGGCCTGCTCATAGTTTCAAAACCGTGAGGAGCAGGCCGTGTGGGCAAACTGAATGATCAGGACCGAGTGGTCAAATGAAGAGGAGGTGTTGATCTGTGGTCATATGGTTGAGAAAGCTCGCAGTCTTGAGATCGAGAGAGGGTTCTCTCGGATTTGAGACCGTGTAGAGGATGCAAATTGTGTAGAGGTGAAGACCGAGAGAGTAGACCACTAGGGTGAGATTGTTTAGGTGAAACTGTTTGGAGAAAGAAGCACAAAATCGTGTAGGCAGGACCGAGAGGCCAAAGCCACAAGGGCCAAGTCTGAGAGGTCAGATAGAGTAGGGTTTGAAACTGAAAGAGGGTGGATATGGATGTAAGGGTGATGTTGATGAAGATGGATTTAGGGTTGAGTGAAGGTGGGCCCCAGTTGAAGGTTCAACCTCATCGTGACCTGCATGATCTGCATGAAATTAATATAAATCTAGTTAGTATTCTTGATAATTCAACCAATTAAGTTAATTTGCAGATTTTAAGATCTAGGAGATGAAAATGAAAGTATTTATGCTAAAATGGGCCAAAGATAACGACTGAAATCATGAAGAATATGCATTCATCAAAACACTCCAAAATTAAACATTGCTCATCCTCGAGTAACACAAAACATGAATCGCCAAATGAATGATTTCAACTCGTTTGATTGCCTCATCGTTACATCACGATTGTTTCCTTTCTGCTC
Organism: Alisma plantago-aquatica; assembly: GCA_963693085.1. Classification (NCBI taxonomy): domain Eukaryota; kingdom Viridiplantae; phylum Streptophyta; class Magnoliopsida; order Alismatales; family Alismataceae; genus Alisma; species Alisma plantago-aquatica. Next base: position 1,168,839,419 of record OY856413.1, on the reverse strand, counting down.
AGTATGACTAAGCATCTCAACTTTCTGAGATCACTGAACACATCTTACCATATCTTCATTCCTGAGTTTGTTTTTTGACATCACTTCCTCCTCACTTTTTCCAACAACAAGCATTTATAAGATTTTTGTAAGAGTCCAGAGATACCCGCTGAACAAAAAGTGTGCACCTGATCTGACACTATTGTTTTTCAGGATAGGGGAGGCATTCATTGTGCCTTTAGGTGGAAAAAGGACTGAAGGGTGGTATGGAAGGAAATTGATTATCTCTCATCTATTCGAGTTGAGATTTATTATATAGATGTAATTATATTGATTGCATTTTTTGTGCAAATCTCTCCTCTATTTGACTCGAGATTGCAATTTTTTTGTGTGTGCATTGGCATCTTTTCTTGGTGGTACACCCCTATTAAATAGCAAGGGGTATGGAAGAAGCAGATACAGAGAGAGATGGCGTGCTACCCCGAACTTAGGGTTTGGCACTATTTTGGATTTTTTTGTTTCTTTTTTATGGACGGAGGGGTATGAAGATGATAGAAGAAGTGTAGAAGAGAGTTCAAATCAGAATGCAACTAGATTTACAATTCAGTGCACCAGGTCTTTCTCTTTATCATACTCTGCCCAAATAACAACTTGATGAGGATCCGGTGGGGGTTCCATGTTATTGTTCCACTTGTCAGTTAGGAAGCACGACGTGTTTCATCCTTGTCAATTTGATAGACACTTGCCATTTTTGTAGAAGGATCATGATGTTAGGATTCATAATCTTCACAAGATGATTTCACTCAATAGGCTAGTTTCAAATAGTGGTCCTCTTAAGGATTTGCTTTGAATAAGGAGGGTATAATGATTCAAAATGCATAGAGAGAGAAACTAGCCGGCTAGGTAATGGCTTTTATTGAAACAAAAAGCGTCAAAACTTCAAAATTTTAAAATTTTTGAAAATGTTGATAAAAAAATGCAGCGATGAAATCTTAAGTCTGAAATAGATGGGTGTGGGTGGAAAGTAAAGTACGTACCACCCACCCTCCACCCCAAAATTAGAAATTTTCTCATCCCAATCAAACTCTATATCCGAGATGGAGGGGAAAATTTGCGTCGGTTGGTCCACTAGATGTGGTTGCATTCCAATCAGTGTGCGTCCTCCATCTAAAAATCTCATGAATGAAGACTAATCAGAATTTAAGATAGCATCTCACGGTGCAATATCTATTCAGTGTAAAATTTTCTAAAAAGTGAAAATAGAATTAAGGAAATTTGCTAATTCAAAACTAAAAGTAAAAATGAAATTATTGATCGGGTTGCCTCCCGACACGTGCCTTTGTTTTACGTTTATGGCTCGACTTGGATACTATCACCATGGTGGGGCTCTGAGTGGAGCTTGGGCTGGATTGACATATTCTCTTGGTGGTTTCTTTTTTAGCCATTCATTTATCCTTGCTTTGATTTTGGCCTCTCGTATTTTTCCCCATACATAGGGGGCAGTGTCGGAACACATAGGAAAACAACTTGAGTTTTGTCACTTAATGTGAGGCAGAGAATATTTGAAGGGAGTCTGAATGGCTTCATTGATAAAGTAGTGTTGCTGAGGCTCAAAAGAAAAGTTTATTTGTTGATGCACTATCCCTTCTTCGTAACAATGTTGGTCACCGATGTCTATCAGATATGGATCTGAGAGATGTTCTCATTAGAAACTGTAGTCCAAATCTTGTTGCGAAGGGAAGATGAAATCAGTAGTCTCTATCTATTGGGCTACTGGTGCATTCCAGAGGATAGTTGTTTCTATATGAGGAGGCTCATGGACACCTGAAGAAGGTTTGGTGTGTGTAACCATAGGGTTGAGATGTGTCTCCTCCATAGTTGATGACATTTCTTTTGTCTCTACATAGACCAGTTCACTCTCAGTCTCCTTTTCATCATGGTCCTTTTCTGAGGGAATATCGGATTTTGAGGTAAGGAATTGTTGTTGCATTTGAGTGAATTGATTAACACAGTCAACAAAATACACTTCTTCTTCATCGGTGCACTCCTTAGCGCTTTTGGATGCATGGAAATCAAAATATTGGTTTCTCACCCTTAGGGTCAAGACTCCAGCTTCAACATCAATAAGAGCTCTAGCCGTTGAGAGGAAAGGTCTTCCAAAAAGGAGGGGGTCACGTGGATTCTTCTTGATGTCCATAACTAGAAAATCACATGGGACATATAGATCCCCAAGCCTTACAGGGATATCTTCTATGACACCAACTGTCTTGATCATTGAGGAGTCAGCAAGTTCGATGGACATTCTAGTGGGTAAGAAGTTGGTGGGGCCCAGTTTGTTGCATAGGCTAAGAGGAATGATAGGAATGCTAGCTCCAAGATCAGCTAGACATGGTCAGTTGATTGAATCGCTTATCGAGTAGGTAATTCCAAAAGATCCAGGATCCTTATGTTTGCGCGGTATCCTATCCATCACTAAATCAGATGGTGTTCTTGCCAGGTTCACTATCTAATGCTCTTCGTTCTGATTGAGCAGGATTTTGAAGAACTTTGACTATTGGGGCATCTCAGTCATGGCATCCAAGAGTGGGATATTGACATACAACTTTTTCATGATTTCCTTGAATTTGTTGAACCTAGTATCGAGCTGGGTAAAATTTAGTCGATTTGTAAATGGCACACGAGGTTTGTACATTGGAACAACTAGCTCAGGCGAGTCTTCTGCAACAGCAATGATAGGTTCCTCAGAACTTTCCTTGTCGGTCTGAGTGGAACCTGCACTATGCTCAACACCTTGGACATTTGTCACGGTGATAGGAGTCATGGGTTCTGGTAAGATAAATCCTGAACGAGTTGTCACAGCTTTATGTTGTTCCACATGCCTCGGATTGTCTTCTGGTTGCCCAACTAAAGCTCCAGTAGGTGGCTTGTGTCTAGATGTAAGTTGAGCTAGTTGATATTTAATGGCCTTCTAGTGTGCTTGTTGGTTAGCTATCAATGTTTGTTACGACTGTAACATCTTCTGAATGGCTGACAGTTTATCACCAAGAGAGATGGGTCTAGCTTGTTGCCATTGTTGTTGATTTTGGTAAGGGACTTGATTGGGGTCTTGGAACTAAGGGTTGTTCTAGTAACTATTGTAGTTCCTGTTATGGAAGTTACCCCTAAAGTTCCCTTGATTCCCAAAATTTTGTTGTTGGTTGTTTGAACCAAATTGATGTGAGTTTACCGCTCCTGAAGGATTTCCATACTAAAAATCGGGATGGTTCCTATTCTGATTCGGGTTATAGTATCCTTGACCAGGGATAGTGCTGACAGCATTCATACGTTCCATCTGGCCATTATCTCCTTGTCTGTTGACTTTGCTTTAGACAACATCATAGAGAACATTACAAGACAAAGTAGAGTGATCAATTCCTTTACATGCTTCACTGAACAGTGAAGCTGACTTGATTTGTTCTTGTTTTTGTGGGAGTGAGTGTCTTCTTTCATAGGCAGCAAGAGATGATTCAAGATGGTCTTGCTTGGAAACTAGGAGCTTCAGGGATTCAGTGATATACTTTTACTCAGGATTAGCTTCAGCCATAGCTACCTTCAACACTCCTTTGCCTATAGATCTACCCCAATTTGCTTGATTTTCAGCTCCAAGGGTGACAACCTTCCATGTGCTGTCATAACTCTGACGCCTGAAGTTTCCTCCGGATGAGGAGTCTAAGAACCTTTTAAAGTCATCATCCACACCCCTATAAAAGATCTCAATGAGCTGATTCTTAGGAATTCCATGGTGTGGACACTTGCATAGAAGCTCTTTGTATCTTTCCCATTCTTCAGCTAGGGATTCTCTAGGCACCTAAGCGAATTGAGTTATACATCCCCTGATTTCATAGGTGAGAGAAGGAGGATTGAACTTCTCCAGAAGGACATTTTGAAGTTGTTCCCAAGTGGTGATGGGTTCGCATTGCAAGAATTGTACCAACTTATAGCTCTATCAGCAAGAGAATATTTGAAGAGACGGAGTCGGATGGAATCATAGGATACTCCATTTTGCTTTGTCATGGCACATAGATCAATAAACATTAGAAGATGTTTTTAACTATCTTCTCCTTGCTTACCATAGAATGGGTTGTTTTGAAGCAAGGTGATCCAATGTGCCCTTATCTCAAAATTTGGAGCGTTGATAGGAGAAGGTTGCACTGGGTGATGAACGTCAGCATCTTTAGGAATGGAGAACTCTCTAAGGTCTATCTGCAGTTTTGCTGCTTGCTCTGTTGCTTGTGCTGCTTGGATTTCTTCTTGAACTATAGCTCGGGCTTCTTGCATAAGCCTTTCTCTTTGTGCATTGAGGGCTTGAGCGACCCTTCGAGCTATTTCCTCCTCTTGAGCCATCCTTGCTTGGTTTTTTCTATTCTGACGATGAAAGGTTCTATCTATCTCATGATCAAAGCTAGTAGTGAGTCTGGAACTGTTCGAGTGGTGCATACTCTAGTCTTTGGGGGTACCTGGGATGGAAATATCTTTCGTAAGTAAGAGTAGAATAGAATTCAAGTGAATGATTGATTGTATCAAAAAGAAAGAAAAATCTTAGATTAGCCTTGAAAGAACTAGATTTGACTAACTGATTTCGTTGTCCCCGGCAACGGCACCAGAATTTGACGTGGTCTATTATCGCACTAACAAATTCACTCGGGGTTGAAAACCTAGAGTTTTTAACCAAAACCTTGTGCAATAATACCATTCACAAGAAGACGGGTCTTATCGCAGTATAGTTAAGGATCGAATCCCAATGGACAACATTTTTAAGAATTGTTGCTAGTCTAGTCTAGTTCAAGTAAGGTGAATATTTAGAACAAAGGTTGGTTTGAGTTTAATGAAACTAGTTGCAAGAAAGTAAAGATCAGAATTAAAGCTGAATCTAGATTAATGATGAAGACCACTGGGGTGGTCCCGGGTTTCACCACCACTACACATGCATACATATCCAATCACAAACATCCAGGCAAGATCTAACTATCCAAATAGAACTGATGTGAACCCTCCCAGAAGGATGTTTACGTTCGTGTAAGCACCACCTTAGGCATTAGATTTCTTATCACCATACACATCATTCACTTACGATTCTGAAGATACAGATATCCAACTAAAGTTGTGGCCCTCCGCAAGGATGTTTAGGCACACAAAAGTGTCACCGTGGGCTTGATGGCTTGTCCCCTCACAGATCATACACTTACGACTTCAGGGAATCCCATCTGATTTCTCATCAAGGAGTCAACCGCGTTAATCGACATTCAAATCCTACATATTGAAGTTCTCGCAACATAGGAAAGAACAAGATAAATGCAAGAAGGTGATCAATCCACAAACACACATCGACGATTAACAACAAAAAGAAAAGTTACATACTTGCCACGGAATGTTTAATGAAAACACATATACACATGGGCAGTGGGGCTAGTCCCCACACCCTAGTGAAATGGAACTACTCTCTCATGATGTGAGGAACAAAATGAACAAGAGAGAGGGAAGATTCCACATTGAGCATGATGCAGAAGATGGTCACAGGTCTTCTACGCCACATCGGAGTAGGTTTGCACGAGGAGCGAGGGACACCATGGCAGATGGGGTAGACCTTCTCTCTCCACCTTCCTTCTCATCTCGACCTCCTTGCTCGTAGTAGGAGGAGCAGGTTGTGGATACGTAGGTGGAGTGGATGAGGGGCAGATGCACAAGCTTGCCGCTCAGCTTGGTTGTGGAGATCGTCCTCCACTAGGGGCTGAGTGCTTTTTAGGAACAGCCTGGTGGTGGAGTGCAAGATGAAGAGAAATGGAGGTAGATGAGCTTTCCCGGGGGTCAATCACGGTAGGTGCAGCCTTGTGGTGGAGTTGTTGTTGCAGATCGGAGGGAGCAGGGGTCGAGCTTGCAAAGGAGCAGCCTGGAAGCATCCCAGATCCGATACCCAAATGAGGACCCTAATGATCTTATTTATAGGGTTGGATTGAGTCTTATTCGGTTTGGACTGCTTCTGCAATTTTCACAATTTGGGGGGAGGGGGGTTTAATTTCTCATGGTCTTGAGAAAACTGATTGCTTCCAAGCAGTTTGAAGAACGATTAGTGTCTCATGGTTTAGAAAATGAATGCTCCCTTTTCGTTCTTGAAAATGAACGCTACCTTCATGGTCCTGAGGACCAGTCACAGACCTAGCGGTCCTGAGAACACGGGTCTCTTCATGTAGTTTCCACGATTGATCTCGTCCTTGCGGTCTCGAAGACTGGTAGTTTTGTTCTCAGTTTTGTCGATCGATGGTTGCCTCACAGTTTGAAGACTGAGTTCTGCCTAATGGTCTCAAGACCGTGAGGGCTCCTTGCGGTTTGGGCGGTGGGATCATGAGTGGGTTCAAATGGTCATGAAGACGATGACGTCCTCGCGGTCTCGGAGACGACAGGTGGAGGTGGATGTAGCAGGCAGATGTTGGTGGTGGCGATGGAGAGAAGGTCGCGGCCACACAGATATGCAGGGATGAATTTTCGTTCGTGTGAAGATGGTGTCACGATGAGAACTGGAGTGGGATGCTATAGTTTTTGGGTTGTAGGTGATTCGTAGGTGCCCTTGCAGTTTGGAGATCGCAGGTGTGTCAGAGGTGATCTTCGCTATTGTAGAGCAGGTGGAGGTGATTCATAGCCGCTCCTTGGAGTCTTGGGATCATGAGAGTTCTCATGGTCTTGAGACTGTGAGGAGGAGATTGCGTGAGGGGGGCAGACCATGAGGAGTAGGTGAAGATGGTGGTTGGTTGTGACGATGAAGGTGGTCGTGGTGTAGGCCGCGATGGTGGTTGGAGAAGGTGACGAGGAGGCGGCGTTGCTGATGGAGTGAAAGATTAGGGTTGCAGATGGGAGCCATGATCTTCAGGCGATCTTGAGAGATGGTGCCTCACGGTTTGGAGACCAAGAGGCCTCCTCACAGTTTCAAAATTGTGAAGAGCAGACTGTGTGGGCAAACTGATTGATCAATACTGAGTGATCAAATGAAAAGGAGGCGTTGATCTATGGTTGGATGGTTGAGAAAGCTCACGGTCTTAAGACTGAGAGAGGATTCTCTTGGTTTTGAAACCATTTAGGGGATGGAAACTGTGTAGAGGTGAAGACTGAGAGGGCAGACCGCTAGGGAGAGATCGTTTAGGTGAAACTGTTTGGAGAAAGAAGCGCAAAACCATGTAGGAAGGACCGAGAGGCAAAGCCACAAGGGCCAAGTTCGAGAGGTGAGATAGAGTGGGGTTTGAAACTGAAAGAGGGTGTAGATGGATGTAAGGGTGATGTTGATGAAGATGGATTTAGGGCTGAGCGAAGGTGGGCCCCAGCTGAAGTATCAACCTCATTGTGACATGCATGATCTTCATGAAATTCATATAAATCTAGTTAGTAATCTTGATAATTCAACCAATGAAGTAAATTTGCATATTGTAAGATCTAGGAGATGAAAGTGAAAGTATTTAAGCAAAAATGGGCCAAAGATGGCGACTGAAATCATGATGAATATGCTTTCATCATTCAAGACAATCGCCCACACCAAAATGAACATATGCAAGGTGGGAGGCTACATATGGATTCAAACATTTCTTACAACAACACTGGGATACTAGAGTTCCTTTTCACCTGGTCGGATCAACCATTTTGACTTCAACAACCAAGTGGGAGCACACTAAGAAGAAAAACAACAGATGGGAGAGAGACTGAATAGGCAACAAAATAAAATGGAATCAACTACAAGTATCTCTTTTTAACAATTACTTATCCTATGAGACTGTATACCTAAAAACCAAAGTGGATTCTATTCTAAGAGGGTAGGAAACAAAATGGCAACGGAAGGAAAAATGTGACTGAGTGAAATTGGATGACAATAATACACACTAATTCCACTCCCTCATGAAAGCTAGAAGGAGGAACAAAATAGCCAAGCTAAGGGATGAGAAAAACATATGGGTCAAGGAAGGCAACCATCTAAAGAAACTAATTATTTATTTTTTCTTCAATGTGTACTAGGAACTAGCCTACGACAAACGTTGCTTGGCCAACAACTCCTTTTTGGCTATTTTTCCTTCACTCATTGAGACTGAGCTTTTGAAGCTCACCAGTAGGCGAACTGACAAAGAAATCTGGGAGACTCTACATTCTAGAACCCTCTCAAGGCTCCCAGACCCAATGACATTGATGTCCCCTTTACTCAAAACAATTGGCACTTATTAAAGAATCAGATCTGTAACTTTATCATTGCACCGTTTAAAGGAGTTCCTATTAAACCAAGTTGTACTGACTCCAGATTGGTTCTTATATGCAAGGTTCTTCACCTAGAAACTTTCTCAAAACTATGACCAATCATTGAGCAATGTCTACAATAAACTCCTCTCTAAGGTCATACCATCCCACATAAAACTCTTTCTTAAGTCTTGGGTTTCCCCTTTTCATTCAAGTTTTGTCTCAGGTCCTTCCAAGCTCTGTAAGAAGCACTATATGATGATCAAAGTAGACCTTATAAACACCTTTGACAAGATGAGTTGGCTCTTTATTGAAGGCACACTTCTTAGAACTCCTATTCCACATAGCATCATCAATATCATAATGCAAATGATAAAGATCAAGTAACACCTTTGTTCTATGGAATAGTGAAATCATAGGATCCTTTAAACCATTTTGTGGTGTTAAAAAAGGAGACCCTTTATCACCATACATGTTTGTTTTGTGTTTGGAGAGTGTAACGTCCTAGGATTTGATTCCTTGGATAAGATAATCTTAAAAGGAATGATTGGATTACCCATATCACCAAGATGCACCTCCTTTTCCGGGAGCCCATACTAAAGAACTCCATAGTTCAGCATGCTCAACTTGGAGTAGTACTAGGATGGGTGACCAGTCAGAAATTTGACCTCAGTTTGTGCATGAGTGAGGAAAAAGTGTGTAGTTAAGGCTAGTGGTGGCCTGTGGGGCCAATCGTCATTCCTGAAATTCTACTAGAGCCTAGGGCAGAAGGCCTGGATGTTACAAAGAGGTTTATCCATCTTATCAATGATGAGATTTCCAAAGGTAATTTAGTCCAAATACACTTACCAGGAAGAAGTTTAAGTTCTCACATGTCATCTTTGTTGATGAAATTTTCCTATTCGAGGAAGCTTCCACCACTCAAGAAAAGACTATCAAATATTTCATATGTCTTTTCAGCTCGACCTCAAGCCAATTTCCCTTGAATGAAAAATCTTTCATCTTCCATTTCGTCAATAGTCAGAGAGTTGTTAGATCTCACATCTATAGGTGTTTGATTATCTAAGAGATGACCAACTAGGACCGCCACCTAGGCATCCCGATCATCCACAAGTGGAAGGGGAAGGAACACTTCCATTTTCTTATTGAGAAGATTCAAAATCAAGTTAGCATCTGGTAGCACAAGCTCCTATCCCTGGTTGGGCGAGTCACACAGGTAAACTTTGTTCTACTTTCTCAAACCTTCTACACCATGTAGGTCGCTCTTCTTCTAGTTACCATTGAAGACCATATAGACCAACTCATAAAAAGCATTATATGGAGTGGTTCATCATCATCCAAACGCATAAACTTAGTCGCTTGGAAGGATATTACTAAGCCTCCTCATCGGGGTGGCTTAGTTGTTAAGCTAGCTAAGGAGTTCAACAAGTCCTTATCCATGAAAATGTCTTGAAACTTCACCCAGAGAAGCAACCTCCCTTGGGTGGATCTCATGCACATGAAATATGCTCGCCAGAGTTTTAAAAATCCTTCTGGCTCACATATCTGGGGAGGCATAAAGAATGAAATTCCCTTCCTTTTCTTGGCTGCTATAAAGTTGTTGCACTGCACCTTCCGGCCCACCAACAACAATGAAATGATGCTGGTCCGGATGTTGCCTTGCTTGCCTGCTTCTAGCGCTTCTGCTTCAGAGCTAGCTGCCTCCCCACCCCACCATGAAATGGAGTAAGGGGTGATTCCTTAATGAGTCCAATATGATAAAAATAAAAAGAAGAAATCAAATAATGCATTATTAAGAAGGAATTTGAGATAATATGAGAAATATATGGAAATATGTTTAATATACTCATCATGGATGAGATTTCAAATCCACAAGGTTTCTATGGGGAAAAAGAATCTAAATAATGAAAATAAAATAATAAGAGAGAGGAAATATGTATAAATATGCCTTAGTAAGTAATAACTTTCTTATGAAGATAAGTCTTCCACACTTTTGAGTTTGAGTCCCAAACTTGTCACACAAGTAGTTTAAGTCATTATGGAATTTCCTCTAAAATTTGGAAAGAAATGGATAAGTGGTTTGGGAGATACGATTTTTAAAAGTTTTACTAAAGTGTGGAGGAAATCATAAAATGTCACGATTGGAAACAAAGGCTTGGCTCCCTATTTATTTTCACATAGCCTGAGGGCCGTTTGATCAGGAATCGATGGCTCCTATCTCATTTTCTTCCTCCTATTAAAAGAGGAAAACCATGGGAACGATAACTCTTTTCTCGACCACCTTTCTCTCTCTCATCAAATCACAGCTGCCCGTAGGACCTATCCCAGTGTTTTTGGGAGCCAAAGACGAACCGAGTATACCCGGTAGTCTGCCTTTTTGGAAAGGAAAGGGGTTTTTCCCCTTCTTGCTACTGGCTTTGGTTCACAATGAACATCACTATCTATATATACCGACTCTGGCCTGCGGTATTGAGACCAGAAATCATCTCGAGATGCCGCAAGGAGTCCCTACAACTCCAATCTATCTGATTCCTCCCCTCTAGTCGTGTCTATGGCCATCGGGGTTACTATTTTGGTGTCAATGAGCCAGACTCCTCTCTTTGCCTCCCAACTCTCTCTGGAGGAAGCAAAACTACCTCTAAGTTCGGGGAGACATGGCGGAGAGGATTGTGTCTTTGCCCTGCTCCTAAGAGCCCTAAAGCTGTGGGTCAACTATAGAGTTGACCGCGTGACCAGTGCAAAGCGGTGAGGAGCACGGCCTGTGGGGGTTGAAGATGAAATAGGATGGAGTTACGATTATACCTTGGGTGCGAATCGACCCTTAGCCTCTAGCACAGGGGCAGAATCATCTTTGCACACCCTGATTGAGATACCAGCCAACCGATTCACACACTGAGAGGGTCGCCAACCATTGGCATGGCCTGTTCCGCGTGGAAAAGGAGGAAAGACCCCCGAATCACTGACGTGGCAGTAACTAATTGGTCCCAAGGTAATTTACTTTGTAAAAATCCTAACTAATGATTGGTAGCTCGGATTGAAATGAGTTTTATATGAAAATTTATTAAAAAAATGCAAGGAATCCATTAAAAATATACTTGAAACCTAATTCTGCTTACAATTCAAAAAGTACTTAAAGATGTCACCTTTAATGATGTTATTAATGGAAAACCCTAAGTTTTGAAGATTATTGAATTTAATAATGTTCTTTGGATGATTTAAAGCCAATATTAACTTGTTGTTAATAAAGGAAGATTTAGATCTAAATCTATGATCTTGGTACATAATTGGCTCAAATTAGGGTTCCATGTATGTGAAAGATCATTAATGGGCTTAGAAACCCTAATTTAGATCAATATGACTTTTAATGGTTTTAATTGTGCAAATCCATGAATAAAACAGAGATATGATGATCCCAAATCAATTTGAGTATAAAAGATCCTTAATGTGGATAATTTTAGTAATTAGGGTTTTTATGAGTAGAAAAGCTATTTTAGGGTTTGTTGACCTAAAAAGGATATAGTTTGAGAAATTGATCTAAGGAACCTTAATGCATCCTATTGAAACTTATAAACCCTAGAAAGGTATCCCAAGTCAATAAAGAGTTGTTTGTGATGAGATGGTAACAACTAGGTGTTATACATGTTTTCGGGATCAATGTTTGCTTGATTGATTGATTGGCTTGCTTGATTGGACATCTAGTTGGATTTGGATATCTTGCTTCTTTGAGATCTCCAAAATAGGTATGTGGTTGCACTTATGGTTAAATCTCTTTAGTTTCATGATGATTCCCGAGGTTTTATCGGTTGTTTGGAAATAATTGCTTGATTGACTTATATTTCATGCAAATATAAAGTGACTATGACTATCACCATAATTATATGTGCATGACTAGCTCAAATCCTAGTCCTACTATGTATCTTTGATGATAATGAGATGGATAACCTAGTACATGGTCTACCTGTAAGGTAGGATCATCAGGTTATCATGAGTCAATGTGTTGGTCTACCATTGGGTAGGACCATATGATTCCACGACACTACGTAATGATCTACCTATAAGGTAGGATCATGGAGGTTAGTTGAGATCTACCATATGAGAGGTAGTATTCATGTCCACTACAAGGATAGCACAGAGTCTTTGATATGTAAGGATTGAGTAGTTATGTTTAAAATGTAAAGTTTTTTTTGCTAAATCATAATTTGATTGTAATATGTTGTTACTATTAGATGCAAAATAATTGGTTCCCCCACATACCTGTATAATTCATTATACTGACTGACGTTTTGTTTGTCGGTGTTTTAGGTATATCTGAAAGTGGACAAATAGTAAAGTAGCATTTGTGAAGAATAAAGTTAATCTATTAAAGGAGGATGTAGTTAGTTAGAACTCTACAATGGGTAGAAGTTCCAGATTCAGATTTTTGAAAGGTATGTGGAAAGAAAAATCTTATCCTATTTCAAGCTTAGTTGTGGTAGAATTTATTAATTATTTTTTATTATTTGCAAAACCATTGATCCTATTTTGGGATAGCGGTTCTGACTTCTTGGTCTTCCTTAATTGGGGGTAACCGAGAAGTGAGGTCGTTATAATTTTGTAGCAGAGCCTAGTTTTCCATTTAATCTCTAATAATTATTAAATTTTACAAACTCTTTAGAACCCAAGGGAGTTATTGGAGGATTTTCCAAGGATGGAGTTGTCTAGAAAAGGATCATGATTCAGGGGATGACAATATTTTCCTCTGCCCCACTAGCTGATCTTTGAGGACTCCCAGATTCTGTGTGACTGCCTGGCCAAAATTAGAGGATATGACTCAAAATAAGATACCTCTAGGTCTTCTCATCTATTTTTCATCCCTTCTTTACCTATTATTTCTGGAGAAACATTAAGGGCTTAGAGTTTTCTCTCTCTCCATACCCATCTTGTGTTTGGGATAAGATTAATAAGGATTAATGAATCCTCCACCAAATAATGAAAGCATGTAAACAATATGTCATGGACATTAGTTTTAATAGTTTAAGCGCAAACTAAAGATTAATTACATGCTTACGGTTGCATGGTGTGTGTTGTCATTCCATCAGGAGAGCTATGAGGTTAGACCTTCTTGTAGGAGGATGAGGAGAGAGTTATCGTTGGAGGAAGAAGCCTCCAGGAAGAGGAAGAGACCTGACGCATCCTCTGAGGATGATGCTAACCCTAACCCTAAGTGGTAGTTAAAGAAAGAGATGACATGATGAGTTGAATACCTTAGTCTTCTATACCTTCAAGTATGTGGGTTAGACATGCATGCTTTACGTAAGGGTTTCAGTACACATGAGGAGCATGAGCTATGTGTGGTTGTTTAACCTAGTGCCTTTTGGTGACCCAACCTTGGGTGGTCATGCCTGTTGAGGGTGAGGAATCGCTCCCTCATTGAGAAGGTTAGTGGTGACCATTTAGGAACCCAAATGAGAATATATGAGCAGAAAAGAGGCATGCACCTGCATAACAAGTGAGTAACAACAAGGCTGGCAGTAGGTTTTAGACCTAAGCCAGTAGGGTTATGCCTGTTACTGTAAGAGTTAAACATGTAGAGCTTTGGATGATCTTGGCCAAACATAAGTTTTGATAAGTACGTAGCACCCAAGTGGGGATAGACGTTTATCCTTAAGAGCTTGACCCATATTTTAAGAGAGAACCTCTAGTGGTAGGGCCAATTGTAGGGTTAGCTCCGGAGAGAGAGCGGGACCTGATGAATAAGGTTGGAGACCTTGACTACGAGACATGAGGAATCATGAGAAGTTGGGTATGATATGACCTGGTTTAGACAACCCTGAGTAGATATATGTGGTTGCCTCATCCATGATCCTTAGAGGCTTGTCATACCTTGGCTGCCTTAAGATGAACCAAACCCTAAAAAGAGAAAGAGGCTTCTTGAACTAATGTACAGATGTTATAAGTGCCTACCTTGTTGGAGTAGGCATGAGAGATCCATAAGACCCTAAAGATGTATGGTATGAGAATAAGTTGTGAGTTGTCCTTGTATAGAACTCAAAGGGTTGTCCACATGGAAGAGTATTAAGAAGTATATGCCCTATCTAGTATAGGTTCAGTTCATGGTGAAACTGTTGGTATGTATGCCCTGAGAGGCAATCATGGGATGATTGGTGGGATACATAAAGATTGATTTGATAAAGATCAAAGGCAAGCTTCCAATTCTTTCTAGTTCGGTCAAAGAATCACACTCACCACCATCACTGTGAGAACTGACTGTGACTAGAGAATGTCTAGAGAATGACAGTACTCAATGACGTATGCTTTCAGGTTGAGGACATGAACGATGAGATCATACAAATGTTAAGAGTTTGTACATTCCTATTATCTCCCTAGTCAGATGTCATTTTGGAAGGCAGATAGACAACAATGACACACAAGACTAGATTGTGGTGTTGGTTGATGACAGAATCTCATTCGTCATGATAAGGAGATATCAAACCAAACACATAGGTACTTGTTAAAGAACAAGTTTACCAGACAAACCCACTAGGAGTTTGACACATGGAACCATGACATTGTAGTCACATTCAGTTCTCACAGTGATGGTGGTGAGTGTGATTCTTTGACCTAAAATCACTACACTCAACACATGTCGTTGGGTACACTTCGACATCATCAAATGCCACTAGTACATAACCGGCCTTTAGTGTCGGTTATTTAAGGCCTTTAGCGTCGGTTTTAATGCGACACCTATGTGGGCGCCGCTAAAAGATCAACCATTAGGCATCGATTTTCAAACCGATGCCACAACCCTTCGCATGCCACCGAAAATGTGCCAACATGGGGGTATAGGTGTAACACTCGGGCCCATTGCCCAAGGCTCTAGCAGGGTTTCAGAAATGACAACTGGCCCCACAAACCACCACTAGCCTTAACTGCGCACTTTGTCCACACTGACGCGCAAGCCAGGATCAACTTCCCGACTGGTCACCCATCCTAGTACTACTCCAAGCTGAGCACGCTTAACTATGGAGTTCTTTAGAGATGGGCTCCCTGAAAAGGAGGTGCACCTTGGTGATATGGGTAGTCCAATCATTCCTTTTAAGATCAACTTATCCAAGGCCTCAAATCCTGGGATGTTACAATCTCCCCCACTTAAACTCTTGAAGTCCTCGTCAAGTCTCAACTATATGGCCTCATAATCTGACCCCATTTCAGTGCAGACCCACAATGGCCCATGGACACCCAACTCCCATCCACGGCTACCAGTGCAAGGGCGGCTCCATCTCGTCTCTACGGATATCCCTTTCCAACTTGCCTGGACCGCACGGCTCAAGACTGGTATGCCACATGCCCATGTGGGCCCCACCTACTGTAGGGGTTATGGCTCTGATACCATTTGTAACGCCTGAGCCCAGTGCCCAAGGCTCTAGCAGGGTTTCAGGAATGACGACTGGCCCCACAAACCACCACTAGCCTTAACTGCGCACTCTGTTCACACTGACGCGCAAGCCAGGATCACCTTACCGACTGGTCACCCATCCTAGTACTACTCCAAGATGAGCACACTTAACTATGGAGTTCTTTAGAGATGGGCTCCCTGAAAAGGAGGTGCACCTTGGTGATATGGGTAGTCCAATCATTCCTTTTAAGATCAACTTATCTGAGGCCTCAAATCCTGGGATGTTACAATAGGCGTCGGTTATTAGTTTTGAAACCGACGTCATAAAACTTCGCGCCACAGAAAGGGCACCATCTGGGGCACTATCAGCGTCGATTTATTAGTGATTACCGACGCCATCTCACCCGCTGCCATGGTCGTGCTGGTCAGCACGGCCGTGTTGTCTGGCCCGCTGCCACGGCCGTGCTGTCTGGCCCGCTGCCACGACCATGCTAGCCAGCATGGCTGTGGGGTCTGGCCTCATTATGAAAATCAACGACGGTTACTAGTAGGGCAACCGATGCCAGAACCATCAGCGTCGGTTTATTATTGATAACCTATGCCACATCACATGCATTAGGCATCGGTTTTAATTATTTATCTGACGTTGTAATCATTTTTCGTCGGTTTTAAACAAATAACCGATGCCTATTTCATGTTTTTTTTCTTATCAGTCTGCAGGCCTGCTGTGGCTGGTCATAGGATGAGAAACTTGTAGTTTAGTTATGAACTGCAGTTTTACGACATCCATTGATATCAGCCAACAACAGGCCACAACCCTACAAAATTAACAATATTAATTTTCACACATTTAGCAACCTGCAGTTCCATTCAATTTTCACACATGTAGAAACATTCATGTAGCAATTTGCAGTTCCATTCATTTTCACATTCACACATGTAGAAACATTCATATAGCAACCAACAGTTTCATTCATTTTCACATTCACACATGTATAAACATTCAGACACATGTAGAAACATTCAAACATGTAGAAACATTCACACATATTATAATTCAGAAATTCATTTACAAAATATCATTCTTTAGTCATTATTCGTTATCAACATCCCAATTATATTTTAAAACCCCCACTACTTGTATGGTTGTTGCCCATTCTTCTCTTACATCATTTAGTTCTTTCATCGTATAGGGAGCATGTACATCTGGTAAGGCCTTTCCTATAGTGTGGTCAGTTTTAAACACCAACAAAGAGAATGATGTATATATATATAATTTATAATATATAAATAAGATTGATATATTTCATATTATCTAATGAGACTATATCTAATACCTCAGGAATGGTATCGATGTCCACCGTGGCATATTTGATAATCATGTGCATAAATCACATCACATAGTATGCACATGCCCATTCGTTTTCTTGTGTAGCACACTATAAATTGAAACATACAAAATATTAAAAAATACAACTAATTAATCATTGTTCACATAAATAATATATACATTGCAGTCGGGAACTTACTTCCATGTTCTTCCAAATTATTGGATGGTTCTTTTTCCTAGGGACCTTTCCTCTAGCCTTTTTGAACTCATCTAAACCCCAACATGTTAATGTAACATAGTACATTGCATAATTAAATAGTAATGTAATAACAGATGTTAACAAATATGAAAATGAAATATTTCTCACCGGAATAATGCCATTTTCATTGTGTGTCCATATTTTGAATTCAATTTAGTCCCCTTAGGATCTAGATAATAGACAGTGAACGTCTCGGGGACAATAACTAGTAACTCCCAATGCATACCACTAGAGGTAAAAAAGTTAGAAATTAATAACTCAAAATCCACAATAAAAATTTAATTTTCTTAAGTCCAAAATTATAAGCAAAGTAAACTTACTCCACATTGAATGGAGCTATTATCACCATCTTGTTATTTTGAGCAAAATTTGTAAAAGTATCACAGCAGTATTGTTGAACTGACGGAGGGTCTTTAGATACTAGACTAATCAAAGATGGAATCAAAAATCCTACATGTTCGAATGAAAAATCTGCACATATCTTGTCTAAGTAGCTGCAAAACATGTATTATGTATGCATTAATAAATAAGAAACTAGATCACCAGATCCTACACATGGTATATGTATGTATAAAGAAGATCTCACCTTATCCAAAATAAATTGTATAAATAGTTTGCTTTCATATGATTAACCTATAGCATCCGCATCTATGAAAATAGTTATAGGGCAATTTATATCATGTTCGCCTAATCATATTACCATACCCCTACAATTAGGACCTAACGGGATAGGTAGGTCTTGTGGAACTCAACTTGGTAACGTAGGAGGTGGAGGTGGAGGCCTAGATGCTCTGGGCGTCTTCTTTTTAACATGTATATATATATATAATTTTAGATCAATTGACATCATATACACACACTAACAATTTAATATAATGTAAATTTACCATATAATTTTAGTATAGAGGACATCCGCTTTTGGCCACAATATCACTCCGCCTTCTGCCTCACCAAGCGTTTCACAATCTGGGTGGGCATATGGCAATGGAAGATCCATCCAATTGGGGAATATATGTATCGGGCTCACACGAACCCAACCAGCTGGTAATGGAGACCCATGAAACATTTCCCCTGGTAGGGATGGGTAAGCCGACGCCTCTGCAATGACAAATTCTTTACTTTTTAGACCGGCATGGGTTCAACCCCTACAAATTTTCGTGTAAAGAATGTTATATACATATATACATATCATCTTGAAAACATATCATCTTAAAAAGACTAGTTACTATGTCATAAAAATACTTATAGCAGATGTGCTAGGTGTTGGGTTTACAGGATTACTCCCAACCTCTGCAGTAAGAGTAGAGTGGGACACCATAGGTATTGTCTTCTGAGTGGCAGTCAGAGATGCCTGCCCCTTGCTCATTGCTTCTTCCATTTTCCTATCAACTATCTCATCTACCTATACATGGATAAAAGAAACGTTAGCTTCTGATTATTGAATTCTCTTTTACAGTAACATTATAAAGAAAGAATAGGTTACCTCTTCTTGTGAAATTCCCAATTTTGGGACATGTTTGTGCTGGGATGGCCCAAAGAACGCTTTGATGCCCACACCCGTGCCTACAACCCTAACATGTCCAGAATGCTCTGGGTTACCCAGAGCAAATGTCAATTCATCCCTTGTGCCCTCAGGGATGAACTTGCCTTGTTTCCTCAATTCGTGGAGCTCCCTCTAATCGCCTAAACAAAAATTTGTAATTAAGTAAACACCATAAATAATCAATATTTGAACGATTGCTCTAAGAGTTGTATTTTACCATTTTTGCAGCCGCCTCAGCAGTTGCGGGCTTCCTTATTTCTCCCTTCTTATTTTGCCTCCCATCTATCCAAACATCATGGCGAGGCAGAGGTGTGGTACCTATAGTAGAGGACTCCTGAGTAGAAGCAGACTGAGCAGTAGACTCAGCCTGTAGTCTTTGGTGAATGCCTGCATACCCATTTGGACCCATTGTGTGGTCATGCACATTCAGTGCACGCCTTGCTTTTTGCGCCTCACTGAGGGCCTAGTTAGTATGCACATTAATGATTTGGTTAGTAACACTAAATGTTAATCTTGAATAGGTGAATACAACGTATATTAATTAAATTGTAACGCCTAATACCTTGAATTCATCAATTTTTCTTAAAGCAACAAACGCGTCCCATTCTTCTTGGTCCAGGAAGTTCCACTGTTCAGTGGCTGTCTTCTTCCTCTTGTCACCTTGTTTTATGTATTCTCGGGTGATATTTGTCCTATAGTTCCTTAGGACTCTCCCACAGTGTTGCATCACGCATTTACGATGCAGCTGTTCATCCAATTCAAATATACTCTGCAAAATAGAATTGCTATTAACTAGTATCCAAAAAATTAGTAATCTACAAAATAGAATTGCAAATTAATAATAAATCACGCATAAATCCTTCCATATTACATCTTTCTTCCCCTTAGGAACTTTATGCCAAGAATCTATCTTACAACCGCAATGGCTACGAGTAACATACCCAAGATATGAAACAAATGAATTGCGATTCACTCCAATTGCATTTCCTGCATTATCAAAATCCAAAACAAGTTTGGGTTCATTGCCCCTTTGCACTATTAACTTCTTCATCATAGTGATGCCCCTTATCTTGTCAACTTTTTGGTGCTGCTCATCAAGTGCCTCAAGTGCTTCAGAGGGTACATGTGCATCATCAACCTAAAATTTGACAAAATAAACTCACTTACAGGATATAACTATAAATGGACATGTAGATAAAAATATATGATATATTTTTAAAACTTACATTCTGAGGAGGCACATTGATGTCCTCACCCTCATGGTAATCATCAACACGGTCATCAGGAGAATGCTCAGCCATCTGAAAGTTCACATTCACATTGTAAAGTTCACATTGTAAAGTAATTCACATTGTAAAGTTCACATTCACATTGTAAAGTAATTCACATTGTAAAGTTCACATTGTAAAGTAATTCACATTGTAAAGTTCACATTCACATTGTAAAGTAATTCACATTGTAAAGTTCACATTCAGAAAAATAAAACATAAAAAAAATATAAACATGCCTCTAATATTACGATTTTTTATCAATTAATAATCCTTCATTGTGATCTCTGCGGACATACAAGTCATCATTAGCTTCAATATTTTATGGTGTTGGCAACCCAATTGAGAATGGACTAGAGTCATCATACTTATCATAGTACTCTTCTTCATCTATAGGATCTTCAATGAACTATCTTTTACCATGAAGAACAACCGACCATTTATCATTTGCAGGATCATCGATATAAAATACTTGTTTCACATGTGATGCCAATATGAATGGTTCACCCTTCTCGCCAATCTTTTCAAAGTTCACTAAAGTGAAACCCAATTCATCCATTATAACTCCTTTGGTGTTATCAACCCAATTACATTTGAAGAGCGGTATTCTAAAATCTATGTAGTCAAACTCCCATATGTCTTCAATGACACCGTAATATGACATTTTAGCTTCATGTGGACTCTTATCCTTTGCACTTGCAAAAAACATAGTTGACGTTTGAAGGGTGACCCCACTGTTTTGGACGACACTCTTATCATCTTGGCGCTTTGTGTAATATGTGAATCCATTAATGTCATACCTTCATAAGACATAGCATTCAATTTTGGTTCAAATGTGAGGCATTTGATAGTTTCAGTAATATCATCTGGTGTTTGAGATAGTTGATGTAAGACTTTATCTTCAAACCACTTAATAAATGTCTTGTTATGCTCTCTAGCAAGCCACATTGTATTGGCTCGAGGATATTGTCTCTTGATGAAATTGGTATGTTCCTCGATATAAACACTCACTTCGTCCATGTAGTGTAAAATATACAAGTGACCTTGTTCCAACTGCTCACGGCTGATTACTTTCACCTGTGATCCCAAAATTCCTTTACCAAATTGCTCCTCAATATTCTTGTTATTACCAGGAGTGTCATTACCACTGAGAAAGTCATTGCAAAAATCCATAACCTCTCTCACCACATAACCCTCAATAATACTCCCTCCAGGCCGATGACGATTTCGAACATCACTTTTAAAAACGCTCATGTATTGTTCAAAGGGATACATCCAATGCAAGAAAACTGGTCCCAACATTTTCACTTCCTTAGTCAAGTGGACAACAAGATGTACCATGATATCAAAGAACGACGGAGGAAAATACATCTCAAGATGACATAGGGTAATAACCACTTCTCTTTGCAAATTATCGAGAGTATCAGGGTCAATAACCCTGCTGCACAGACTGTTGAAAAAGAAACAAAGTCTGGTGATTGCAAACCTTACATTCTTCGGCAATATAGATCGAATTGCCACAGGAAATATTTGTTGCATTAGAGTGTGACAATCATGAGATTTAAGACCTATCAACTTCAGATCTTTCATTGATACCAATCTACGGATGTTGGATGAGTAAGGCACCTTAACATTTACCAAACATTCACAAAAAGTTTTCTTCTCCTTTCTAGACAATATGTAACAAGTGGGAGGTAAGGATGTTCTCTGATTTCCCATTTCACATAATTCTGTTAATTCCGACCTTATTCCCATTTCACGTAGGTCCAGTCTGGATTTTATCCCATCTTTAGTCTTACCTGGTATATTCAACAAAGTACCAATGACACTATCACAGACATTTTTCTCAACGTGCATGACATCGATACAATGCTTGACCGTCAAAGAAGTCCAATAAGGAAGATCCCAAAATATTGAACTCTTCTTGAATAAAGATTTGTCACTCTGTGTGGCCATGGTACATCGTGATCTCTTACCAAATTCATTGACAAAGTCTTTTACTATTTCATAAACAACCTCCCCTGGTATAGGTTTAGGTGCACTCTGTTCCTCATTCAATCCATTGAATGTTAAAACATTAGGCCAACAAATACATCTGTTGTCATTCTTATATATAATACACCTATTCCATTCTTGAACACCTAATCTCACTAGTAAGTGTATAATGTGTATTGGGTTTTCAAGAAAATTTCGGCAGCATTTCCCCGTTGTTCTCTAAATACATATGTACTTAGAAAACAAATGGGGAAATGCTACCGAAATTTTCTTGAAAACCAAATACACATTATACACTTACATCCTAAGTGAGATTAGGTGTTCAATAACAGTCCCAAATCGGGGACTATCCAAGATTTACCCCTAATGAGTAAATCTTAGACGGGTTTCTAAGCCAAAAAATACATGTGTTGTCATTCTTATTTATAATAAATGTGTACCACCTATCCCATTCTTGAACACCTAATCTCACTAGTAAGTGTATAATGTGTATTGGGTTTTCAAGAAAATTTTGGTAGCATTTCCCCGTTGTTCTCCAAGTATAGATGTACTTAGAGAACAAATGGGAAAATCCTACCAGAATTTTCTAGAAAACTAAATACACATTATACACTTACATCCTAAGTGAGATTAGGTGTTCAAGAACAGTCCCAAACCGGGGACTATCTAAGATTTACTCCTAATGAGTAAATCTTGGATGGGTTTCTAGGCCAACAAATACATGTGTTGTCATTCTATAACATTGATTTCAACATTTTGGGTGTCCATGCATGTTCATCATCAAGATAAAGATTACACATAAATTAGTATGACCTAGGGATGGAGAAATTCATTATTGATTTCAAAATTTCAAACTACCTCATGCATTATCATCAATCTACATCATACAATAGGGATTCATGTAGATGTTAGGGTGACACATCACTACAAAATCAGAGATTTAACATTAGGGTTTTAATATCTTACATAGATTGATCACAAGATTCCAGCAATATAGTTAATTCAAGATTATGGTGAAATGTGTATTAGGGCTTTAATATCTTAATTCAACATGCATCAAAATTTACAGAATTGGGTCAAACATTAGTATTCAATTGCAAATGTATCTTCTTCCTGCTCCCTCCTTACCAAATGGATAAAAGAAAAGCCACGGCCGTGTGGGCTGGCCACGGCCGTGGTTGTGTTGGCCTACCATGGTCATGCTGGCCAGAACGGCCGTGGTCGGCCAACACAGCCACGGTAGTGGCCTTGCTTTAATCCATTTGGTAAGGAGAGGGAGCAGGAGGAAGAAGAGGTGGAGGAAGAAGAAGAGGGCTACATGTGGAGTAGCTAGCAGCATGGAGAAGAGAAGCGGTGGTATGAGGAGCAGCAGCGGTGGAGAGAATCGAGCAGTGAGTTGGCAGCCGGAGCATCTAGGCGCGCGTCCCACAGCCGGAGCAGCTAGGTGCAGCAGGTGTCTGGGCGGCGGAGGCAGAGGGCATCACTAGGTGTCCAGGTGGCAGAGGGTAGCAGCAGGTGTCCGAGCAGCGGAGGGAAGGGAGCCGGCGAGCACAGAGGGAAGGGAGCATCAGCGGCAGTGAGTAGGGAGAGGGTGGCGGCAGCGAGCAGGGACAGGGTGGCGGCGGAATCACAGAATCACCAGACCTATTCTCAATCACAATGAAACAGAGGAAGGGGAAGAGTCTTCTTCACACGGGTGCTATTAAGTTACCAATAGGCGTCAGTTAATTAAAAAAAGATGCTTATGACAAAGGGTGTCAGTTATAAATAAAAAACCGACACCTATACTCAATTATAATCGTCGGTTTTTATACCAAAACCGACAACTATCTCATATGCCGACAAAAACAAAATGTTCTCAAATTCTGACCATCGTCGTCGGTTTCCGTTCAGAACCGACGCCAAATAGGGGTGAAAATTTTCACGGGTACAACGCGTGAAAACACACCATCGTCGGTTATTACAACCAAACCGACGATTAAAATGGGCCCAATTTCTATCTCACAGAAAACATTTAGTCATCGGTTGATTAATTAACAACTGACGTCGTATGTTAAATTTTGGAGGAATTTTTTTCATTGAAAAGATTGGATTTGGCGGGGGTTTTTAGGCGTCGGTTCCTTATTTAGGAACTGACGCTAAATAAAAAGTGGTACCCGTGTCTGGTCACTCCTAACATATATATGTTGGTTTGTGTACTTAACTGACATTTTAGGGTTCATGCGTCAGTTTGTGTACTTAACCGATGCCTGTAAATGTGACTTTATAAACCATTTCTGTAGTAGTGCGCAGTCCTAAAATATGAGTTGTTATAAAGGTGATGATTGGGTGGCTTTGACACATGGGGCTTTTGAGGGGTGAGTGATATATATGGGATTTGTCCCTCCTAAGGGAGTTTGATATCCATGGCCACTTGATGAGTAGGATTGAGATAGATGTGCACATGCATGTGTGAATCAGTATGCGATATTGATGTCATACATATCTCCTCCAATCTACTCTGAGATCAACAAAGTGAATGAACATTGATAGGATGACTGTTTTGTGCCTTGAGTTCATTCGGATATCAGTGACAAAGGAATTATACATTCGCTGTAACACCATTCATGGATTGTAGGATTGAAAGTTGTTCTCCAACTTTCTATTTCACTTGGGTAGCACTGATG
Organism: Alisma plantago-aquatica; assembly: GCA_963693085.1. Lineage (NCBI taxonomy): Eukaryota > Viridiplantae > Streptophyta > Magnoliopsida > Alismatales > Alismataceae > Alisma > Alisma plantago-aquatica. The sequence goes on along the minus strand of OY856413.1, from coordinate 1,168,814,760 downwards.
TGTGACTAGGCACCGCTCTTTGCTTGTGAAGTCATAAGTGTTATGAACTTTCACTGCCAATGTGAAATGGACCTGCATGGTCACACACATAGGTTTTAACCTGGAAGAGGAGTTTATCCACAAATGATGTTTCGGTTGATTACTAAAGGAGTTTAGTAGTTCAATTAAACACTCAATTAATTGATAGCTCAAAATCATAGTGTTCAAGGTGTTGGACTGATTGATTAGAGTATCAGATTGATTGAAACTGCAATTGACTAATTTTGCATAGTCTGATGCCCCAATTGATCGGCTCATGGGATGAACCGATCGGCTCAGGTTGGTGAACTGATCGGCTCAACTGGCAAGATGATTGACTCATGTATCATGAAACGATCGGCTCAATTGTTGAACCGATCGGTTAGTGAACCAACTGAGATTGTTTGGAAAGTCAGAAGACTATTTTGCAAATACAATTTGTTTCACTTGTACAAATTCGATTTGGACAAGGATTAATATTTGATTAATTGGAAACAAATATAAAAGTCAAGTTGAGTTGGACCAGGAACACGAACCGATCGGCTCAGAGCACCAGACGATCGGCTCAGGTCCCAAACGATCAGCTCAGGACCCGAAACGATCATTTCAGGGTGTGAACCGATCGGTTCAGCTGGCGAGTTGGTTGTTTTTGTGGAAAATATCTAATCCTTATACTCCTGCTTTAATCCCGCATTGCTCGGGATAGAGAACCCTATCCCATGACCCTCCTATATATAGGGGTATTGGGGGCTTCTCAGGAAGAACAACACAGAACACCAGTTGCTGTGCAAAGTTGTCGTTCTCTCTGGCCGTGGTAACCGAGAGAGCCCGAGGAAGTGCTACCCGATAAGGGAGGCACAACAAGGGAAAGACAACTGCACAAAAGCATCTAGTGGCAGGAGATTGTGTCAGTGACTAGTACTCCGATAGGAGGGTGTGACTCCTTCTGATTCCTTGTGGGATAAGGAGATCAGAGTTCTAGGTGGTCTGTGCGGACTACTTCAGAGGTGGGAGACTTCTTCCGCTCAGAGGACAACTGTCAATCCTGATAGTCCCAGTGAGACCAGGAGCTGCACAGACACCGTCCAAGACTGGAGGTGAAGACCGCGCAAGCCACGAGGTAACGTCGCCGAGAAAGCCTCAGGACAAGGTATGCCTCTACAAACCATCCTTCCTATTGTATAGATGTTGACGCGATTCCTTTATTCTGGGTTTGGGAGAAGAAAATTTTTGTTTCCGCTGCCTTCTCTGTCTCCCCTAAAACCCAACAGGAACAGTTGAGCATGTTGTTAGACAATTGATGCATATGAAGTGAACATGGGATTCCTAGAACAAACAGGGGAAGTAGTACTTGGTGCACCTATGCACACAAAGATTTTGAGTTCCTAAGGATTTGAGTATGACACCCCCCTCATTTTTTAGTGCAAAAGGAAACCCCACATGAACAAAGACACATGTTTGATGAACCACTCTCACAGGTTGGTGACATATGCATGTATGATATTGGTTCGACCTTGAGTAATGATGAATATGTATGACATACTAAGGAACTTTGCATGGTTTAGTAGGTTGTCTTCTTCCTAGATGCATGCATAAGTAAAATATTAGGAGCTAAGCATATACATAGTGATGTAAACCTTGGAGGTAAGGACGTTTGTGACCTATGTTACTATCAAGAGATAGTTTTCTCCCATCTTGGGAAGGGACCCTTCATGTTGGGGTGAGCACCAACTCTTGTTTAGGTTTGAGGAAACCTGAAGAGGTCGCTTATAAGATCTTAATGAGCTAAGTATTAGAGTACATCGTGTGAGCATGAATCTTGGACTCATGTGTGACCATCTCTGAGGGGCATCATGATATGTTGCCCTGGAGGTGACTTGTATGGGGCCAGACCGAGTTAGGTAGGTCACCATGATTCCTATGAGGGATATCCATGAATGCCCAGAAATAGGATGGATATTTGGGTGAGGATTTAAGAATGAGATGTGTTATGATGGAATCCTAAGTCAATATTAAGGTCATGAAGGGATAAGACCGATGGAAGTAGGAGTTGTTTGTTACCTGGATGCACAAGACCATAGGGTCAGGAGGTAATAGCTACCTTTGGCCAAGAACCATGGGTTAGGAGGTTGGCCACCTTCATGAGTTCATGGGGCCTAAAGGGTAAATGTGAGAGGCACTCCCTAGATGCATAAGGGTCAGATCACCCCAAAAGTGTTGGCACCCTAGACTTTGAGGTAATGACTAAGGATTGTACATAATATATATTTTAAGATCCAGAGGTGATGGGAACAGCCTTCCCATGGGTGTAGACCCATCATGGAGATGTTCATGGTGTGGAGTCATGTTTCAACTTAGACAAGAAAGTGTGATGATGAAGTGTGATGCACCATCTCTACTCTTGGAACGAGATGAGCTATGTGTTTGGACTGCATCCAAATGCTTATTTCATCTTGTTATGGGGGTGAGAGATAGGAAAAAACACATGCCATACTAAGGATCAAGGTGATATGAGTTGAAACATTTCTATGATACTTGAGGATAGAGGAAGTACCACACCTTATGAGAGTATGTTGGATAAATGGTTTGAAAACACGAAGAGAACCAAGGTGATATGAGGAATGTACCTGTTATGACTGTATCTAAGCTTAATTAGTAATTTAGGGTTTATGTGGATGATTACATGCTTTACTAGATTGATATTACTTAAACATGATTAATGATGATATCTCAATCATGATATGTTAAACCTAATGAGAACCCCAAGTATGCTATCTCTTTGTATAATTAGGGTTCGAGAAAATATAGACCCTAGTCGGCTGAAATTAGGGTTTTCACCAAATAGGCTCACGTTGGGGAGGAATGAGAGAGGTATGAAAAGGAGAATGAAAATAGTAGTTGAAGGATAGGATAGCACGACCGTGGAGGGTAGCACGGTCGTGGTGGGTCGTTGGTGGCACGGGCATTCTAGGCCACACGGCCATTTTGAAAGAATTGAACTATTGACCAACTTTTATACTAAAATTTGATGAAATCAATGCACCACAGCCGTGGTATGCAATAAATCCATTTTGGGTCCATCTTAGCATGGTTGTGGCAGCTAGCATGGCCGTTCTCGGGCATTTCTCTTCAACCGACTCTTTTGTAGATTTCTAGATAGTAGTTCACTATTCTATTTTTACTTATTTATTGGTAACTCCAAATGATCTGAAATTTTAACTAAAGATCTAAAGCTCAATCATAAACAACATGTTGAATTTTCATAATTTATGGATGCGTTTAGACCTTATTAGTGGACAAATTACAGTAATATTTTTATGTCAAAAAATTCAGCAGAAATAAGAGAAAGTATAGTGAGGGGTCAATGTGCAATTGACCCAAGAAGCTCAATTGCTCTATATGGTCAACCTAACACACAAGGAGCTCTCATAATTCATGATTCAATCTAGAAATTTGAAATCCTAGAGAGAGAGGGAGAGTTAGGGTTTGAGAGGAGAAACTGATGGAGATGTTGACCTAGGGTTTTGCGGTCTGAGGAATGATGAAATCATGTAACTTTAGCTTCTTTGGATATAGTTTCATGGTGAATCTTCTCTCAGATGTCAAGATTCCATCCCTCCCCTGATTGGATTCGAAATCATATCAAAACAAGTCCTTTTCTCACTCTTTCTCTCCTAATCTTCAATTCTAGGATTTCCGAGTTGAAAGGAAGAAGAAAGTGGTGATTGCTAGGGTTTTGATATGGATTCGAGATTTTCAGATATGGGATACGTTTTTAAGATGTTCTACAGCTTAGGGTGAGTGGGTAAAAGAATATTTCAGTCAATTGTACTCAATTAGATGGTTTTATTTATATTCTTGATTTCTCCCTAGATGACAATAAATGAAAAGAATACTTCAATTCATGTTCCAACTATGATCTAAAAACATTTATATGATGACATGGATATATATATCCATGTATCTTGAATACTACAGAATTAAAAAATTTATTGATAATCTTCTAAAGATCTAAATTTTAAAGTTATTCGGGTTCTTGAACAACATTATAACTGAAATTCGGATTCATGCTTATATGATCTTACTTATGTTCCTAGTGCATATAATTTTACATGTTTGATCTCTTTGATTTGATATATGGAAAAATAGAGTTTCTTGTTTTCATAATACATATCCTGTGAATAGCAAGTAATCAAGGATGGAAACCCAATTTAGTATGCTTTTACAAGTATACATATCTAATTTAGTAGTAAATGGCTGATTGAAATGATTCATGTGATATTGTGGGATTTTATCTGAATATTATCTTATATGCATACATGCTTTGTTTATGAGATTTGGATTTTCTAACTCAAATACTTGTCATGAATTGCATATGTTGTTATGCTATTGCAAGTGGAGAGATATGACATCCCCTAGATAGGTATGTTATCGATGTCATGCATAAATGTGAGAAATGTTGAATGAGAATATTTATATTAGTAGACATGATATATGTTTCAATACATGAGAAGTGCTATATGTGCATGAGTAAGGAGAAACCCTAAGATATGGGTAAACAATATATTAAGCATTCAGTTCAGTATCATCAGTGATTTCAGTTCAATAGTCAGAGTAGTCATTAATATACAGAGTTAAAAGAGATCAGTCTAAGAGAAATATACAATCAAAGTTACAGTAATAATTGTAGCCCTAAACACCATAGATTCTCTATGCGAGGTATGTGTTGTAGGGATGAAACGACCTAACCCTGGCAGTGTTCAGTATATGGGGGTCGGATCGTACTATCAGGTGGCACGGGGGATGAAGCCCTAGTGGAAGTCTCCTTAAAAATATAGTATGTAGTGTCCAACATCAACCAGAGATCCTGGTGGCACTAGAGTACAGAAAAGACAATAGGTGGCTTGACACTCCGCCTGTGTTCTCAGGTTAGAGGAGGAGTGTAGTTTTACGGCCCATAGGTGTGTTGAGGCCAGAGAGCCATTTTCCTATTGCAGACCAGCGATGTAGTCCGTCTTAGCATCCCAGGTGTATCAGCTAAGTCTTGTATGGTGAGATCGTATTTCGTTATGATTCTTCATATGTAGAGTACACTACATATGATCAGGGTATAAGCTAAAATATGATAATATAAGTTTAAAGAGTTTCTTACAAGTAAGAAGAGTTAAGAAAGATTTGATTTCAATTTCACAAAAGTAGTTCTTTAAATGTAATATTGAATATAGTGAGGATTATATTTCCATACTTTTTTATTTCTAATGATATAGGCTTCAATGTTATTAGTAAGTTTTTGAATATCTAGTCTTTTAATTTGAAATTACTATCTTGTTTTATTTCAATTATCCAATAATGATAAATGTATGATTCAGTACTTTAGACTGCATTATTGTTTTACTCATTCACTGAGCGAGTAGGCTCACCCATCTACTCAAAATTTTTAGGGAAACCATGGGGATTGAAGATATTATTGCATCAGAGTAGATCTGCCACAAGAGTTAAGTCTGAGTATAGTTAAGTTCAATCGGTCCTTGTCACCCTAGGTCCTTGTAAAGAAATAAGAGAGAGTTGTAAATGATGATGTATAAAATTATTCCTCTTTTAGAAATATATGTGAATCAGCAAGTATTATGTGCTTAAAAGTATGAGAAACATAATGAATGTTCATACATGCATTTTTACTGTTGAAATCGGATTAGAGAAATCAATGTTTAGATTCCCTTGTAAAGTTAGTTTATGTGGTTCAATGCGATAAAACAAAGACTTTGAAAAAAAAACAAGTTGGGAGTAAACTTTGTATTAAGTATAATCCTCATAGTCATGGCCTAATCTCATGATTGGTAGTAATCGTGGGATACGGGTGTGACAATCATTTGGTATCAGAGCTTAGGCTGAGTTGTCAAGGACCATTAAGTTAGTAAGTTAGAGTCATATGTGTGGCAAATAGGAGATGTTGTGATGTTAGCTTTGGGGATTTGAGTATTTGGATATCCTGGCCCGATATCTGAATACTTGGATCAACCAGTATCAAGCTACTCTATCTATTCTTTCATGTATACCCTGGCCAGATATACAGTGGAAGGATGGTCTAGAGAGGAACCCTAGAAATATTAGGGTTAGAAACAAGATAAGTAACATGAATTAAGAGCATAAATATAAAATGAGATAGAACTTTCATTTCATATTGTTGTTTTATTGGAGGTGAATAGAAAAGCTCTTATATGTTTGAATTCACATATTCAGTATTTTTAAATATATATGGGTCTTTAAGATTTGTTGTACACTATGCAGTCATAGCATTTATTGATTACATTCTTTGTATCAAGTAGACTAAAAATGATCTTTGAATAAGCTTTCCTAAGTGGATAAGTTTTCTTCCCCACATATAAGATAAATAGGAGTTAAGTAATCCTGGGTAGCTCTTGGCTTCAGGACTGTAGGTCCGGCTTGGTCCGGCTGGCAGGATGCATTACTGAGATCTAATGACTCCTATTAGTAACAAACAAGAGTAAATTCTGGATATATTAGATCCAATTTCTAGTATGAATGTATATATTCTAAGATTTTGAAGTATAAGGGAAAGACTGGGATAACTAAGAATCAGTTGGAACTGATATCTGAGATCCAACTTTGGGGCCTCATATGAGAAACCCTTAATTGGGAATAAAGAAACATGACATAAGGTTCAAATTAAGTTTAATTATTAGTATTATATGAACTCTAAATATGAAATATGGAAAAGATATGAGAAAAGTATGTAAGGGGCCAAGATAGTAAGAATCAATCATGAGGAATGGATTATATAATCGAGTACAATGTTTTTATGTACTCCAAAGCAAAGGGAAAATAGAAGAAAAGAGTTAAGTATACAATAAGTACATAGAAGTGAAGAGTCTTCAGAAGAGTTAAAGTGAAAAGAACTAGATGAGCATGTAAATCATAAAACTACGATAAAAAACTTAGTTGAAACACAGAGAAATGTTGGAAATAATGAGCTCGATTAAGGAATGAGGGTTATGATATAATTGAGAGCATGGAATGTATACCGTTATTAATAAGTTTAATATATTCATCCTTACTTCCTTTGGACTCTAAGTCTCTATAGAACAACAAACTAGTTTCTAAAAGAAGGACAAAAGTGTAGCTAAATAAATGAATAAGTCATACAAAGGTAGATTATATTCAAGAAGGAAAAACTTGATTGAAAGAGAAACCATGTTTCACCCATGCATGAGTCGTTTGATTTAAAATGAAGGATATGTAATGTATTAAACATGAGGTGATACTAGTAGAGAGATTATTGATGTAGAATTTCAACTTCACATTAATAGAAGGATAAAAGGAAATATATGCAACATGGTATACATGATCATACACATAAAAGAAGCAACATGATTATAATAGAAAACTAGAAGTTAAAGATGACATGTGGAATGGTAGTATATGGTAAGGGGATTATGGAAAGTAAAGAATGGTTTGAAACATAATGGAGTAATATAGATTATAAAAGAAAGAGGTTGTGAGATTCAAGAAAGTGCTAATTAGTCAAGTATCCTTGTTGATAATTAATTTAACCTACATATGAGAAATGTATTAATGAATGTTTAAAGATAAGAATTCTAAGTCTCAAAATTATCTTCTCTTTCATATCTTCCTTAATGAGAGCAATGTGGGAATCAAGTGATTAGAAAATGAATCATATATGATGCATAACCACCATGGTAGAGGCATCTAGTGAATGTAGTAATGACACCCAATATGATGATGAAACCCTAGAAGGGTAAATTGAGAATGTCATATCTGAATGGCCAAGTAAGAGAAACGAAATTCAATTGTTAAGATAAGGAAAACTTTAGTAAAACTTGTGAGATCAAAAGTTTGAATTTCAAATTAAGGGAGCAAAGTCACATCACAATTATGTCATGCTATTGATATGGACCAAACCCTAGAATGTTTAGAGTTGTAGTAGTTCAAGGGATGTCACTAGTGATTTGACCTTGAATACTAGAATCTCTATAAAACAAGATCAAGAGATTTTCACTATGAGAAGTAAACTAGCACCGATACTAACCCAGGGTTTAAAGATAGCTAATCTGAAAGGTAGATAAACAATATGGAAATGATTTGGAGCAAAGAGTACGATATAAATTTGAAATGTAAAAATTGTGTTTTGAACTAAAGGAGAAATACAATATAAGTGAAGTGTGATATGAGATAAATTCTTGTAGTGATAGCAAGTATGATGAATAACATGTTTGTACATTGTATGTTTCAATTTTAGGGATGTTTAATCTACATGATTAAAATGAGAAGGATAAGTAGCAAAAAGTAAGTAGTAATGAATGAGGAGAGAGATAAGAGAAAACAATGGCTTTTAGTAATATGTGAATTTGTTTTTAGAAGTATAATTTGTTGAAGGTATATTAAGGGATGTAAATTGGTTCTACGTATGATTTTAGTGTACATGTGCAAGCAATATGTTAACTTAAGGTGTCCGATAGTTTTAGTCATTCATACCAGTAATCCATCTTAGTATTGTACAATTGTGGTTTGGTGATATGGGTTGAATGATGATGGAACAAATGAAGGGTTACCCTGAATAAGGTAATCTTACCTATTCACTCATATATATAGAAGGGATGATAACCATATTGTATTGATATGTAACCCTAATGAGGTATAGCTTGTTATACCTAGCTTTAATATAACTAAGTGATGGTAATTGGGTATGAATAGTCCTTGAATGACTAATACATTCATGGGGTACTTTGTTAATGTTGTTGAAACCCTAGTATGCTATAACCTGATGGTTACACCTCGAATTATGTGTGGGTTCATACTTGAGAATAATATGGAATGTGATGGTAATGCTTCACCTTATGCATCCATGATGCAATGGGGATGTCGTGAGTAGTATTGTACAATTGATGTTGAATATAGTCTTCTAACTCAAGACTATTTTGCTATTTGAGTAGCACAATAGTAAAATTTAAAAGAACATGGTGAACTCTCTTTTATGAGAGGTAATACATAATAATAGTACATATTGAGCCGTATGAATTGAGATAGTCAAATTATCAATGTTGAGGTAACACCTCAAGAGTATAAAAAACATTGAAATGGTTGTTTCTCTCTCTCTCTGCTATGATTGATTGTGGCATAGAGAATTTATTTGTTGTCATTTAGAACTATTTTAAACATGTTGTGATTAGAAAAGAAATAAATGACTTAATGTTAAAAATTGCATTCAAGCATGAAATACAAGAATATAAGGACATGTAAGATTTCATAAGCTTAAAATAAACCTTGAAAGTACTTTGCTTGCATATTTATGTTTCAAGGGGGGAAACTTTTTAAGGGTGGGGTGGGGGAATTGTTATGACTGTATCTAAGTTTAATCAGTAAGTTAGGGTTTATGTGGATGAATACATGTTGTACTAGATTGATAATTACTTTAACATTATTAATGATGATATCTCAATCATGATGTGTTAAACCTAATGAGAACCCCAAGTATGCTATCTCTTTGTATAATTAGGGTTTGAGAAAATATAAACCCTAGTCGGCTGAAATTAGGGTTTTCACCAAATAGGCTCACGTTGGGGAGGAATGAGAGAGGTATGCAAAGGAGAATGAAAATGGTAGTTGAAGGATAGGATAGCATGACCGTGGTGGGTAGCACGGCCGTGGTGGGTCGTTGGTGGCACGGGCATTCTAGGCCACACAGGCCGTTTTGAAAGAATTGAACTATTGACCAACTTTTATACTAAAATATGATGAAATCAATGCACCACGGCTGTGGTATGCAACATGGCTGTGTTGGGTCCATCTTATCATGGCCGTGGCAGCTAGCATGGCCGTTCTGGGGCATTTTCTCTTCAACCGACTGTTTTGCATATTTATGGATAGTAGTGTACTATTCTATTTTAAATTATTTATTGGTAACTCCAAATGATCTAAAATTTTAACTGGAGATATAAAACTAAATCATAAACAATATCTAAAATTTTCTGAATTTTTGGATACGTTTAGACACTTTATCAGTAGATGAATTACAGTAATATTTTTATGACAGAAAATTCAGCTGAAATAAGAGAAAGTATAGTGAGGGGTCAATGTGCAATTGACCCATGCAGCTCAATTGCTCTATATGGTCATCCTAACACATAAGGAGCTCTCACAATTCGTGATTCAATCCAAAGAAATGAAATCCTAGAGAGAGAGGGAGAGTTAGGGTTTGAGAGGAGAAAGTGATGGAGATGCTGACCTAGGGTTTTGCGGTCCGAGGAATCATGAAATCATGTAAGTTTAGCTTCTTTGGATATAGTTTCATGGTGAATCTTCTCTCAGATGTCAAGATTCTATCCCTCCCCTGATTGGATTCGAAATCATATCAAATCAAGACCTTTTCTCACTCTTTCTCTCCTAATCTTCAATTCTGGGGTTTCTGAGTTGAAAGGAAGAAGAAAGTGGTGATTGCTAGGGTTTTGATATGGATTTGAGATTTTCAGAGATGGGATACATTCTTAAGATGTTTTATAGCTTAGGGTGAGCGGGTAAGAGAATATTTTAGTCAATTGTACTCAATTAGATGGTTTTAATTTATATTCTCAATTTCTCCCTAGATGATAATAAATGAAAAGAACTGTTCTTGAATTTAGTTTATAGAATACTTTAATTCATATTCCAAATATAATCTAAAAATGTTTATATGATGACATGGATATAGATATCCATGTATCTTGAATACTACAGAATGAAGAAGTTTATTGAGAATCTTTTGAAGATCTGAATTTTCAAGTTATTCGAGTGCTTGAACAACATTATAGCTAAAATTCAGATTTATGCTTATATGTTCGTACTTATGTTCCTAGTGCATATAATTCTAAATGTTTAATCTCTTTGATTTGATATATGGACAAATAGAGTTTTTGATTTTCACAATGCATATCCTGTGAATAGCAAGTAATCAAGGATGGAAACCCAATCTAGTATGCTTTTACAAGTATACATATCTAATTTAGTAGTAAATGGCTGATTGAAATGATTCATGTGATATTGTGGGATTTTATCTTAATATTATCTTATATGCATACATGCTTTGTTTATGAGATTCAGATTTTCTAACTCAAATACTTGTCATGAAATGCATATGTTGTTATGCTATTGCAAGTGGAGAGATATGACATCCTAGATAGGTATGTTATCGATGCCATGCATAAATGTGAGAAATGTTGAATGAGGGTATTTATATTAGTAGACATGATATATGTTTCAATACATGAGAAGTGTTATATGTGCATGAGTAAGGAGAAACCCTAAGAAAGGGGTAAATAATATGTTAACATTCAGTTCAGTATCATCAGTGATTTCAATTCAATAGTCTGAGTAGTCATTAATATACATAGTTAAAAGAGATCAGTCTAAGAGAAAGATATATTCAAAGTTACAGTAATAATAGTAGCCCTGAACAACGTAGATTCCCTATGAGAGGTCTGCTCCATAGGGATGAAATGACCTAACCCTGGCAGTGTCCAGTATACGGGGGTCGGATCGTACTAACAGGTGGTACGGAGGACGAAGCCCTAGTGGAAGTCTCCTTAAAAAATACAGTATTTAGTATCCAACATCAACCAGAGATCTTAGTGGCACTAGAGTACAGAATAGCCAATAGGTGGCTTGACACTCCGCCTATGTGCTCAGGTTAGAGGAGGAGTCCAGTTTTATGACCCATAGGTGTGCTGAGGCCAGAGAGCCATTTTCCTATTGCAACCCAGCGATGTAGTCAGGCTTAGCATCCCGGGTGTGTCAGCTAAGTCTTGTACGGTGTGATCATATTTCATTACGATTCTTCATATGTAGAGTACACTACATATGATCAGGGTATACACCAAAATATGATAATATAAGTTTAAATGGTTTCTTATAAGTAAGAAGAGTTAGGAAAGATTTGATTTCAGTTTTGCACTAGTTGTTCTTTAAATGTAATATTTAATATAGTGAGGATTATATTTCCATACTTGTTTATTTCTAATGATGCAGTATTCAATGTTATTAGTAAGTTTTTGAATATCTAGTCTTTTAATTTGAAATTACCATCTTGTTTTATTTCAATTATCCAAGAATGATAAATGTCTTATACAGTACTTTAGACTGCATTATTGTTTTACTCATTCACTCAGCAAGTAGGCTCACCCCTCTACTCAAAATTTTTAGGAAAATCGTGGGGATTGAAGATATCATTGCATCACAGTAGATCTGCCACAAGAGTTAAGTCTGAGTATAGTTAAGTTCAGTCGGTCCTTGTCACTCTAGGTCCTTGTAAAGAAATAAGAGAGAGTTGTAAATGATGATGTATAACATTATTCCTCTTTTAGCAATATATGTGAATCAGTAAGTCTTATGTGCTTAAAAGTATGAGAAACATAATGCATGTTCATACATGCATTTTTACTGTTGAAATTAGATTAGAGAAATCAATGTTTAGATTCCCTTATAAATTTAGTTTATGTGGTTCAATGCAAGAAAACAAAGACTTTGAAAAATAAGAAAAAGTTAAGGGTGATCTTTGTATTACGTTAAATCCTCAATTTATGACCTAATCTCATGATTAATGGTAATTGTGAGATCGGGGTGTAACAGTACCTCTCTGGAAGTAGTTTGGAATCTCTAAGTCATAAGTTTGGGTTTGATGACCAAGATGATGAGCTTGAAGTTTTCTTGACTCAGTTAGACCTAAACTCGAGATAAGTCTGATGAGTGGAGTATATGAAGGTTTATGTTTTCAACCTCACCTATCACGTAAGGAAGCTTATGTGGTAATGAGATGTTCTTAGTTGAATACAACTTAGGTGTACAACTGTCTTGTATAACCAATAGAGAGATTGGAAGAGGTTTCTAGGTGAACCCTATGATTGTTACAAGATGAGACCTATGTGGCTAAACACCCGGATATAACCTGACCCGTTGGTCAAGTTAGTGGTTACTCACTTAGTCATCCCAGATCTTGATGAGATAAAAAAGGATATTGTAAGAACCTCAGATACACCTCTCAGGAAAAGAAAGTGGTAAAACCCACTACTAGAGTGTTTTAGGGTTTCTGAGGAGTCAAACTTGAGGAATAATGTCATGTGAGAAGCTAATGATTTTAAGTACACCGTATACCGTAGTATTACCGAGATGGTTAAGGTTTGAAATGGTACCTAGAATAAGGATACATAGTTGCACATGATCAGTTGCCATATAAGCCAGACAGTGAAGGTCGAACACCGGTAACCCAATAAGTTGCTACAGATAATGAAGAATCCCCGAAGGGAATGGGAGTAGATCACATTGGACATTGTGTTGGGTCTCCTCTAGAATAAAAGAGGTAATGATGCAATATGGTTTATGGTAGATCACCTTATCAAGTTGACCTAATCCTTTTCCTAAGCGAGAGCACCTCGCCAGCGTGACATATCTGGTTGAACTATATATATGAGAGAGAGATAGTTCAACTACACCATGATCTGAGTTCAATATTTTGAGCATGACCTCAAGTTCACTTCCATGTGGTGGAAGTAGTTACATGGAGGATTCGATGCTAGATTGAAGTTGATTATAACATATCACCCCCCTTACTGATGGAGAGTCAAGAGAATAGGATCCAGACTTTAGAGGGTCTGATGAGAGCATGTGTTCTTGTTCAGAGTGATTGGTGGGAGCAGTTCCTACCCCTAGCAGAGGTTGATTGTTGTGATAGCCACCATAGCCAGTAACGGGATGTAAGAAGCATTGTTAGGGAGGTTGTTTCGGACACCTCTTCACTAGATGATGTCGGTAAGAGGATCTTGCAATGGTCAGAGAGACCATAGTGTATGTAGATGAAGTTGCTTTGGTCAAGCAATGGTTGAGGATGCCCATGATCGACATGAGTTGCATGCTGATGTGAAGTAGACTGACATGCAATTCACTGTGAGTGGATATATGCTATGAAAACCCAACCCCTCTGAGCTATAGCTAAGAAAGCTGAGTCCCTAATACCTGGGTCCATTTGAGATGGATTAGTGGAGATGCTTATGTTTAGACTTACCCCTTAGGATAACATGATGTATGATATGTTCCATGTGTTTGATCTAGAGCACTATGTGAGGTACCCGAGCCATGTGTTGTGCATTAACCTATTGAGCTTCAAGGGAGGTGAACTTACCCTAAGTCACCTATGAGGGTATGAGATACCGAGGTGAGAGAGACCTCAAGAGTAAAGAATATAAGATGATAAAGGTTCTTTGGAAGCACCATGGAGAGGATGAAGCCACATGAGGGCCAATGATGGCCATGGAAAGGTCTTATCCTGATAGTTTATATGTTTAGTGAAATTTTGAGGGAAAAATTTGTATAAGAGGGGAAGGATGTTACAACCCCAATTTTTGGGTTCATATGGCTGGAAATGCAATTTCTCCAATAATATGTATGAATATGGGAATTGTATGATTTATGTGTAGTGAATGGATTTCCTTTGGAATATTTCCTTTATGCATGTGATTTCTTGGATCATAATATATTAATGAGTCCAATATGAATAAAAGAAAAAGAAGAAATCAAATAATGCATTATTAAGAAGGAATTTGAGATAATATGAGAAATATACAAAAATATGTGTGATTGACTCATCATAGATGAGATTTTGAATCCACAAGGTTTCTATGGTGAAAAGTAATCTAAATAAGGAATATAAAATAATAAGAGAGAGGAAATATGTATACAATATATCTTAGTAAGTGATAATTTTTTATGAAGAAAAGTCTCTCATACTTATGAGTTTGAGTCCTAAATAATTAGTTTAATTCATTATAGACTTTCCTCTAAAATTTGGGATTAAATGGATAAGCGGTTTGAGAGATACGATTTTTGAAAGTTTTCCTAAAGTGTGGAGGAAATCATTAAATGTCACGATTGGAAACAAAGGCTTGGCTCCTTATTTATTTTTGCACAGCCTGAGGGCTGTTTGATCAGGAATCGACGGCTCCTATCTCATCTTCTTACTCTGATCAAATGAGGAAAACTAGGGGAACTGTAACTCTTTTCTCGACCACCTCTGTCTCTCATCAAATCACAGTTGTTTGTGGGACCTATCCTAGTGTTTTCGAGAGCCAAAGACGAACCAAGACATACCCGGTGGTCTGCCTTTTTTGGAAAGGAAAGGGGTTTTCCCCCTTCTTTCTGCTGGATTTGGTTCACAATGAACATCACTATATATATATATATATATATATATATATATATATATATATATATATATATATATATATATATATATATATATATATATATCGACTCTAGCCTATGGTATTGAGTCCAGAAATCATCTCAAGATGCTGCAAGGAGTCCCTACAACTCCAATCTAGCTAATTCCTCCCCTCCAATTGTGTCTGTGGCCGTTGGGGTTACTAGTTCGGTGGCGATGAGCCTGACTCCTCTCTCTGCCTCCCAGCTCTCTTTTGTGGAGGCAAAACTACCTCCGAGTTCGGGGAGGCACGACAGAGAGGATCATGCCTTTGCCCCACTCCCAAGATCCCTAAAGCTATGGGTGAACTGTAGAGTTGACCGTGTGACCGGTGCAGAGTAGCAAGGAGCACGACCTGTAGGGGTTGAAGATGAAATAGGACGGAGTTACGATTATACCTTGGGTGTGAATTGACCCTTAGCCACTGGCGTAGGGGCAGAATCGTCTCTGCACACTGTGATCAAGATGCCAGCCAAACGAGTCACACGCTAAGAGGGCCGCCAACCATTGGCCTGGCCTGGTCCACGTGTAAAAGGAGGAAAGACCCCCAAATCGCTGATGTGGTAGTAACTCATTGGTCCCAATGTAATTTACTTTGTGAAAATCTTAACTAATGATTGGTAGCTCAGATTGCAATGAGTTTAATATGGAAATTGATTAGAAAAATGCAAGGAATCCATTAAAAATATAATTGAATCCTATTTCTGCTTGCAATTCGAAAAGTACTTAAATATGTCATTTTTAATGGTGTTATTAATGGAAAACCCTAAGTTTTGAAGATTATTGAATTTAATAATGTTCTTGGATGATTTAAAGCCAATATTAACCCGTTGTTAATAAAAGGAAGATTTAGATCTAAATCTATGATCTTGGTACATAATTGGCTCAAATTGGGGTTCCATGTACGTGAAAGATCATTAATGGGCTTAGAAACCCTAATTTAGATCAATATGACTTTTAATGGTTTTAATTGTGCAAATCCATGAATAAAACAAAGATATGATAATCCCAAGCCAATTTGAGTATAAAAGATCCTTAATGTGGTTAATTTTAGTAATTAGGGTTTTTATGAGTAGAAAAGATATTTTAGGGTTTGTTGACCTAAAAAGGATAAAGTTTGAGAAATTGATCTAAGGAACCCTAATGCATCCTAATGAGACTTAGAAACCATAGAAAGGTATCCCAAGTCAATAAAGAGTTGTTTGGGATGAGATCGTAACAACTAGGTGTTATACATGTTTTCAGGATCAATGTTTGCTTGATTGATTGATTGGCTTGCTTGATTGGACATCTAGTTGGATTTGATAATGTTGCTTCTTTGAGATCTCCAAAACAGGTATGTGGTTACACTTATGGTTAAATCTCTTTAGTTTCACGGCGATTCCTGAGGTTTTATCAGTTTCTTAGAAATAATCACTTGATTGACTTTTATTTCATGCAACTATAAAGTGACTATGACTATCACCAAAATTATACGTGCATGACTAGCTCAAAGCCTGGTCTTCCTCTGTAGGTTTGATGATAATGAGATGGACGACCTAATGCATGGTCTACTCATGAGGTAGGTTCATTAGGTTATCAGGACTTGATGTGTTCATCTACCATTGGGTAGGACCATATGACTCCACATCCCTATGTATTGATCTACATGTAGGGTAGGATCATGGGGGTTAGTTAAGATCTACCATATGAGGGGTAGTATTCATGTCCACTGTAGGGACATCATAGAAGCTAGGGTATGTAAGGATTGAGTAGTTATATTTAAAACAGAAAGTTTATTTTGCTAAATCATAATTTGATTGTAATATGTTGTTACTATTAGATTCAAGATTATTAGTTCCCCCACATACCAGTATAATTCATTATATTGAATGACGTTTTCTTTTTCAGGGTTTTAGGTTTATCTGAAAGTGGACAAATAGTAAAGTGGCCTTTGTGAATAATAAAGTTAATCTATTAAAGTAGGATTTAGTTAGTTAGAACTCTATAGTGGGTAGAAGTTCCAGATTCCTTTGAAAGGTATGTGGAAAGAAAAATTTTATCTTATTTCAAGCTTAGTTGTGGTAGAATTTATTAATTATTTTTTTTATTTGCAAAACCATTGATCCTATTTTTAGATAGCGGCTCTGACTTCTTGGTCTTCCTTAGTTGAGGGTTACCGGGAAACGACGTCGTTACAATGGTTCTAATAACACCATCAAACATCTTGATGTGGACAAATCCAATTCCATTAGTCTTGCAGGTAGAATCATTTGGCATAATAACAACTCCACCTTCAACTGCAGTATATGTGCAGAACCAATCCCTTCTAGGACACATGCAAAAGGAACAATCGGAATCAAGAATCCATGAATTATGATATTTTGAAGTAGAAGATTCCATGACAACAAAATTGTCAACTTCTTGTATGATATTGACACTACCAGGTTGTTCTAGAAGGTCTTTGTCTTCACGCCTCTTCTTATTCTGCAACTTGAAGCATTCTTCAATTGTATGACCCTTCTTTTTGAAGTATTTACATGACTTGTTATTATTAGGCTTGGACACAGATCGACTGTGTTATTCATTATTGACTTTCTCTTTTGATAGACCCCTTACATGGAGAGCCTCTGCATGACTTCCATTAGAATAAACAACCAATTCCTTATCCATCAAGGATTTAGACATAAGGGAAGACATTACTTCTTATATTTGATGGAATCTTTGCCATAGACAATGGTCTCACAGAATTTCTTGTAAGAAGGGGGAAGAGAGCATAAAAGAATCAAGGTTTTATCTTCATCTTCCACTTTCATGTCTATATTTTCCAAATCCATAATGATGGAGTTTAATTGATCAATATGATCATGAATAGATGTACCTTCAACCATGCAAAGTAGATATAGACGTTGCTTATGATGCAATTTTGTTTGGAGAGTCTTTATCTTGTAGAGAGATTCAAGCTTCCGCCATAAATCTGCAGTGGTCTTCTCTTTAGTGACTTCACCAAGAATTGTCCATAAAAGTGACAACTGGATGGCACTTAGGGCTTTCTCATCTATCTCTTGCTTCTTCTCAGCAGTCAATGAAGCTGGCATATTCTCCATCCTAGCAGTGATTTAGCGACACCCTGTTGCACCAGCAGGCCTCACATCTTGATCTGCCAAAACTCAAAGTTGATTGTGTGATCAAACTCCTCGATGTCATACTTGGTCGTCATTGTTGTTGATTACCAGATTCTGATACCAATTGTTGAGTCCACGCAGCGGAAAGAACAACGAGCACACATACTCGGTGAGAAGAAGAATAACAATCCACAGAAACAATGAACACAAGATTTATGTGGTTTGGTCTAGATGATCTACTTCACGGTAGGAGAGAGAATTTCACTATTGCAAGAATATTACAATAAAGAGATACTCTCAAAGAGAGAGAACCCAAAAAGATTACACCCAAAGAAGTGAGAGAACTATCTTCGGTACAACACTATACATTGGCACTTCTCAATATAAGAAAATCCCATGCCCCTAAGGTCCTATTTATAGGATCCATGCCATAAGGCTTGAATTAGAAATATAATCTTAATAGTAGTCTATTACACAATAGGACTCCAAGTTGAATGGAGATAGAGCCATCTAAAATTCCTAATAGGAATACAAATCTAAATCCAAGTAGGAACATGGGTTGGACTCAAACCAAGGCAAGACTCAAAATAGGACTGCCACACCATGTCGGTTTAGGATTAAGACTAGGATGTCTGAGGCAAAATAGAAAGACCCACCTATGGTTGGTTCATCTCATTCGCTTGCCAACGAATGTTCTGAGATTAAAAAGGAAGCTCACGGATGAAGCCAGCTGCTCAAGATGCCAGGAAGATGAGGAATCAGTTCTTCATGCTTTAAGGGACTATTATCCCGGAAGGCCTCCCTTTTCTTCAAGCTCAACACAACCTCCAAATGGTTAGGGTACAATCTGAAGTCCTTAAACAAAATCGAGAACTGGAAAGCTCTTTTTGCAATTACTTGTTGGTGGCTTTGAAAAAATTAGAATATCTTCATATTCGAGTCTAAGCCTATTCTTTCGTTGCCCTGGCGTTTCTCTACAATTATGAAGCTGTCACTGTAAAGGAATCTTTCCAAGGAGATTTTAGGCCCCTGAAACCCTGGTTCCTTCGACTACCCCCATAATTCTATTCCCTCCTGACACCTCACTCATACACTTAGACACTGTTGTGGACATCAATGACAAAATCAAGGCGACAAGCCTAATTCTTTGAGACACTAATGGCCCCTGGATCAAATGGCGTAGAAATCTTCAACTAGAAAAGGTCCTCCGCACCAGCTTCTCAAAACCATAAGTTCCTCACGGGGAGGCCAAATTGAGGAGAGGATCTGACCCAAAGGAAGGGGAACTTTGAGCTATCCTTAACGGACTAGAATATGCAAACATAATACCATACTCGCTGAAATTATCATAAGTGATTGGAGCAATGTGGTTGACTGGATCAAGAACAGGAAGGAGACGCCAGCCATTCGAGACATCGACCACACAAAGAGGAATCTACACAGACCTTCCGATCAGCTTTAGCCAAACAATGTCTCAAGCAGCTACCTCAGATTTAGCTCGGAGTGGTTGCCCGAACCCTTTGCTTTATGTTTACGCAGATAACTTAGCTAGTTTTCAATCTCTTTTCACTGCTGTCCTGATATTCACACAAAATAAAAGTATCACAAACCACCACATGTTTGTGTTATGCTATAAAAAAGTTCAGTTTTTTGTTTTCTAACTTACCACGTATAGCAATGTCCAAATAAAAAAGTTGCTATCTTTTGCACCACATGTTCAGACACAAGTCAACGCTCCAGTGACGAAGAATTTATGGGAGGACATCCAATAATCTGGGTACGCCAGCAACAAGAGTAGCAGCAGTACTGAATAGTGATGGCGGAGCTGGCTATTGCCACAACAGTTGGTGGTGCGTTCCTGTCGGCCTTCCTTCAGGTACTCTTCGACAGACTCGCTTCTCCAGCGTTGCAAGAGTTCGGATCCCTCCTAGGTGTCGGCTACGAGCTCCGGCGGCTCCGAGCCACCGTCTTCAAGATCCATTCTGTCGTTGCTGCGGTAGAGGAAACACGCGACCCCAGCCTCGCTCTATGGATCGGGGAACTCAAAAGGGCAGCATACGACGCCGAGGACGTGCTGGACGAGTTCGCGACTGAGCTTCTACGCAAGAGGATCGAGGGCGGCAGCGGCAGGGAGAATAGTATCGGCCGCATGAGTAGTTTCTTTTCTCCATTAACCCGGGTCAATTCGTTTGATTATGACATTTCTGATAAGATCAACGAGATACGGGCAAGGATGGAGGATATTGCGGCGGAAAGGGATGGTCTCCGGTTAGGAGAAGTGATTGGAGGCGGCCGATGCAACCTTGGGCACGATCATTATGAGTTGTGGGTTGATAAGGGAAGGGAAACGAGTTCCTTCTCTACTTGCCGGGAGGTCTTCGGTAGGAATCGTGACAAAGGCCGTCTCGTTGACCTGTTACTGTCGAGAGTGGAAACAGGAACCTCCGTCGTAGCCGTTGTTGGTATGGCGGGTTTGGGCAAGACAACGCTAGCTCAGCTCGTTTTCCACGATCCGATGATTCAAAATCACTTTGGCATGAAGGGATGGGTTTGGGTTTCTGCCAAATTTGACATCAAGAGAATCATTAGAGAGATGCTCTCCGGGAGAGACGACATCCATGACATGGCGAGCTTGGAAACTCTTCAAAACAAACTGGCTCGCGAGTTGAAGGGTAAGAGATTATTATTTGTGTTGGATGACATCTGGAACGAGAATTCAGATGAGTGGCTCAAGTTGCGATCGCCTTTAATGTGTGGGGAGAAGGGAAGCGTGGTTCTAATTACCACTCGGAATTCTCGAGTGGCAGAAGCAATGCATTCTGTGGAAACATTTCATGTTGAAGAACTGCCTTTAGAAGATTGTTGGAATATTTTCAAACAGAGTGCATTTGTCGATGCTGCCACAGCTTTTGATGTAGATACGAAACTGGTGGATATTGGGAAAGAAATTGCTAAAAAAGCGCAAGGTGTGCCTTTGGCAGCCAAGACGCTGGGAAATTACTTGTATTGCAGGCAAGAAGAGTGGAGGTGGAGAAGCGTTTTGCGGTCTCAGTTTTGGGAATTGCCTCAGAGTGACCAAGGCATTCTTTCGTCTCTTAGATTGAGTTACCAGCGTCTACCTGCACAGCTAAAACAGTGCCTTGCTTATTGCTCACTGTTTCCAAAGCGTTACAGATTTGAGAAGCAGGTTTTGATTCAGATGTGGATGGCCCAAGGTTTTATCCAGGTACGAAACCATGAAAGGATGGAAGATGTAGGTGGCGACTACTTGGATTATTTGCTGAGCAGCTCCTTCTTCTCACGTTTCCTGAATTCAGCATGGTATGTCATGCCAAACTTGCTACATGATTTGTTAGCAATAATATCTGCTGATGATTGCATTAATCTTGAAGATGGCAGCCTCCATGATATCCATGAAAAGGCTCGTTTTTTGCGACACATATGGTTTTCAACCCGCCTTCATCCCGACATCTTGTGCGAGTTTAAGTGCTTAAGGTCCTTACTACATTTTAGTTGGAAACAGTCAAGAATTGACCTTGCAGCATTGTTGGAAAATCTGAAGTGTCTGAGAACACTGGATCTTAGCTATTGCATGATCATTCCTTTGCCAGAAGCTATAGGAAGCTTAAAGCACCTACGTTATCTAGACCTTAGCTACATTGGCATGAAAGAATTGCCAAGGTCATTTCCTAGACTTTACAATCTTCAAACTTTAAGATTAAAAGGCTGTGTCATGCTCAAGAGATTGCCTGCAGATATGTGCAACCTGATTAATCTGCGTCACCTTATTGCAGATGCAAAGTTGGTCTCTACTGTAAATAAAATTGGAAAGCTAACTTCCCTTCAACAATTAGAGGTGTTTGATGTCTCCAAGGATGAGAAATGTAAAATACATGAATTGAAACACATGACTGATCTTCGAGAAAAACTCTGTATCAGAAATCTTCAGAATGTCATAAATAAGGAGGAAGCAGCGTGTGCTATGCTGAATAATAAGCTGAACCTTGATACTCTTGAGCTGAAATGGGACGAACTCTGGGCAAGTGACAATAGAAACTGCAAAGTTAGTGAAGAAATATTTGAAAGCCTACGTCCGCCTGTGAATCTTAAAAAAATGACAATACAATATTACAGTGGCACCCAATGCCCGAGTTGGATGGATGCTGGCTCAGCTGAAACTCCGGAAACACTAGGCAACTTGGAAGAATTGAGTCTATATAGATGCATACATTTAGAGGTCTTCCCTTGTCTTGGAAAGTTAACTTTGTTGAGGAACCTAAGCATAGGAGGACTGGAGAGAGTCACAAGAATTGGAAATGAGCTTACTGGTCCTGGCATACTATTTCCATCACTTGAGATGCTGGAGTTCTATGACATGCCAGAATGGGTGGAGTGGACAGTTATGGAAGGCTGTGTCCTTCCTTCCCTTCTGAAACTACTTATGAGAAATTGCCCTAAGCTAATCAAACATGGTCTACCTTTATCAGAAAATCTGAAATATTTGGAAATTGAAGGGTGCCCTGGAGTTCTAAATGAGTCTCTACTCATGTTTCTGCAAGATCAAAATTCACTTTCTTTCTCAATGAGAGTTCATTATCAGAGCCTTCAATCATGTATCTCAGAAGCACTGCAGCATCTCACAGCGGCAAAGGTCTTGAAAGTTCGATATCACAATGAACCAGTGTCAAGCTCGTTGGCAAGTCCAGAAGATGTTGTATCTCTTACCTACTGCATGGATCCTGAAGATGCTGATGTAATCTCTTCAGATGTCGAACTTGATATCTACAATACCTCAAGAAACTTTTCTGCTCTCCGTGATGCTGGTGATGAGGTAGCTCTTTCTAGCTGCATAATTAGGAATCTGAAGTTATTATCTTCTCTTTCTTTACATGGTTGCCAGGATACACGAGCTCTTTGTCTAGAGGTACTATCACAGCTTACATTTCTTGAAGAATTTGAAATTAGTTGTTCTGCAAATCTTAATGACTTTGGGTGGCTAAACCAATCTGTTGCAACATTAAAAGAACTGAGGATTGAAAACTGTCCAGATCTACTCTGTCTTTCAGAAGTAGTTTTGAAGCACCATTCTTTACTAGAGACTTTGTCTATTAGCGGATGTGCAGAAATTTGCTCTTTGGAATTTGATGCTCTCATTTCCCTATCAAGCCTGTGGATACGAAATTGTCCCAACCTCTTGTCAGCTACCTCGCCATTCATTGAGAAACTAAACTGT
Source organism: Alisma plantago-aquatica (assembly GCA_963693085.1). Lineage (NCBI taxonomy): Eukaryota > Viridiplantae > Streptophyta > Magnoliopsida > Alismatales > Alismataceae > Alisma > Alisma plantago-aquatica. The sequence goes on along the minus strand of OY856413.1, from coordinate 1,168,791,143 downwards.
CCTAATTGGAGGTCACCTCTACTGTTTCTCTCAATTGATACTTCATCCTTACTTACTAGCAGCTTTTTGCAGCACATCCCTATGCTTCAAAAACTAACTATCCACTGCTGCTCTCATCTTTTATATCTTTCTCATGAAGAAGAGATAGGTCTCCTGACAATGAACTCCCTTTGCCAACTAGAATTCACTGATTGTAAAAATCTGCAACATCTTCCTGCTGAGTTACACAGGCTATGTTCTCTTAGAAGTTTGCTGATACTATGTTGCCCACAATTGCAGTACCTGCCTGAAAAGGGCCTTCCCCCCTTGTTGGAACTGTTAGAAATCACTGATTGCCCAATCTTGCTAAACCGTTGCAAGGAGGGAGGCCCGGACTGGCCTCTAATTGTCCACATTCCACATAAAAGGTATCAGCCAGAGGAACCAAAATCATTGGAGCTGCTTGAGTTCACGAATATCTTCTAAATCACGTCAGCATTGAAGATGCAGGTAGCTAAATCTTCCCTAATCACTTAAAACATTGAGAAGTGTATTTTTTTCATGTGATATGATTTTTATGTTTTACTTGATTCTGATTTTGACCAACCAAAACTTCATTTCTAATATACTGAAATGAAAATTATTATGGAGTGTTGTCAAGTTTAAAGATGCTTATTCATGTTATTTATTTGAAGTGATACCTTAAATTATTGATTACTACCATTTTTTTTCAATATTCAAGTCAAGTTGAATCATTGCGACATTCTCATGAATTAGCAACCTATCTATAAAACATAACAACTAACCAAATAGAAAATATATAAACTCTTAATCAAACCATAAAGCATGATTATCATAAGCTAATAACGTAAAACATGTTTTTGTGGAGGCGGACAAAATTTTCTTTTTTAAGTATTCTACTAGCGGATCTTGTCGATAACAACATATTCGGAAAGAGGACGCTCAAGGTATACCTTGTCGCGGAGCAATTCTGGCAACGTCCCTTCGTGCGGTGGTGTGTATCGCTCCTTGCGTGCACGGACGATCCTCGTCGACGTCCTCCAAACGTAGGCGCTCAACTTGGTCCATGTGGATGGACCGGAACTCCTCGTCGCGTTGCCTGAGAAAGTGGAAAAGAGGAGCCTTTCGCTTGACAACCTGCTAGTGTTGTGATTGCTCTCCCTCTCTCTCGCTTTCAGGGACGGTGACGACTAGGGTTCACGCACAAGAGCGTGTCTCTCAAATTCAGTCATCATAGCCCTATAAATTGGAGAGGAAAGGAAGCTAGGTTTCCCAAAACCCCTACGAAACAAAAGATTGTGGCTACGTTAAAGCGGGCCGCTTGTGAATTGTCAAAAGACAATTAGAATATTCTGCAATCAATTAATTACTCACTTGATTGTATTAATTGATTAATTAATTTTTCATCATTCGACTCCAGTCAATCATTCGGGATTAGTCGGTCGACCTAACAATTTTAATCCAATTTTAACCTATTAACTTAGATTATATTTCACATTCTAATACATTACCTAAATATTTTACTAATCAACTTGATTCCAAACATTTCCAATCACGTCCACCATTATACCCCTATCCTATGTGTGTCACCCTATAGGCTCCAAATTACATTGCAGTGATATTCATAATCACATTATGATTTTACAAGCAATGTTAGAAAGACTTCATTGCTATCTGAGTAACTAGAGAAGCTGGAGAATAACTTAACCTATTATTGTGACTAGTGTTACAATGACTGTATAATCTCTTTGACTCTAATATCCAGAATGGAAATGTCATCCTCTTAATATTCAATATGTGTTCCTTGATCTAGAGTAGACTATCGATATACACATGAGCTCAATATTGTATATTGACTCACATGAGCATGACCATGCATTTCATAATCTCACTCATCAAACGGCCAAGATACCGCTCTAATAGAAGGGACAAATTCTATCTACATCACTCACAATAATCCGCATATGTCACAATGCATCTAAGCACTACATGTATAACGACTTTTTTCAAGGTCATATTGAGTAGTGTTAAATCACATTGAACAACATGTAATGACTGTAGTGACTTTAGGTCTAAGGACCATAATCACCACTGTCACATTGACATGTGACTCTAAGCGCCATCATTGGCTTCCATGCATCACACTCATAGTGGGTCTGTCCAATACACTTGTTCATAAAAAGTACCTTTGTGTTTGATTTGATATCCAATATCATGACTAATGAGATATAGTAATCAATCAACACATATACTAGTCTTGATATATTGTTGTTGTCCTAGTATCCACACTAATATCTAAATAGGGACTAAGACAAGAATGAATGCTCTTAACATACACATGGTCTCATATTCAGATCATCAACCTAAAATCATATTATATTTATTCATTATCTCATATTGAAACAAGCATAATAACCAAAATTATCTTTATTAATAATCAAATCAATTGCAAGATGTTCCATACCAATCATCATATGATTGGTTCTGAGGGCATATCACCAACATAACATGCAATGAAGAAGCTTGAGGGTGCAAGAATTTGTCAAAATATAGGATTTTGGCTTGGCTCCTGGCTTGTAGTCTTGTGTCACTCTAATATTTTTTTTAGCAAGTTTTTGCACATTGACTCTTTATTTTGTCCATTTTATATATCAATTTTTGTGATTCAACCTTATGTATATGAACTTTTTGATTTGATTTTTGGTGTTTTTTGATGATACAAATTATTTTTTATAAAGGAAAGTTTGGTGCATTAATACTAAGACCTACATAAACATGCAAGTTTGCGAATTTATCTGGATACATATATGATAACAACAAAGAAAAATGTTCTCTATAAGAGCGAAATGGAGAAAGATTAGTTCTTCCAAATACCCTCTATAATAGTATTGATTCATAACACAATCATCCACAATTGGATCCTTCCATGTGCTAACTACTTCAATATGGAACAGACCATATATGGGATTTTACCTTCTCTAGTCTTACCATATGAAACATAATTAGTGAATGAACTACAACAACAATGAGGCTACTATAATAAATAAAAACTAGACAATTTCCTATGAATAAACTCTTCAATTGAGACTCAATCCTCTAACAAGAGGAAATACTTGTCCACAACATGAATATAATTGTCTTATTGAAAATAGAACCAATGATAAAGACAAGACAAAGAGAGATCAAGAGGAGGATCTCGCGAGGGAGAGGTGGCATCAAATCACTAGATCTCCTACCAAACCCCAATGGTGGTGGAAGCAGCATGGACAACTCCCTAGGGTTGTCAAAAATGATGAAAGTTAAGCCCATATGACACCACCTGTACAAAATTATAAAATATACATAAAGCAAACATTATAATACTCGATCCACCATTAAATTTTCAGATCATATGTTACAAAAAAAAAAATAATAGTAGTTCAAATACCCTTACGTAGTCCCATATTCCTTACATCAACATAGTTAAATTCTAAAATAGAGAAAGCACCAATGGTGCAATTCAAATGCAGTAAGAAATTTGATAGACCATTAGGTGCACTATTTTCTGATGACATTCTTTTGCGTTTTACCATTTTTAGGATCCATATGTATATTTGATGAGAAATGTTATCCAAACTCTGGAAAAACGTATACTGATTATTTCTATAGAGCTTAGAACCCTAGAGGATGATCCTAACACTACACTAGAAATTGACTCTGGCTTCGATTTTACATCGACGGTTGGCCTTTGAAGACCATTGGCATATGATAAAATGATAGTTCATTAGCAATTCCGATGGGTCAAGTATGGTATGGGATTCACTTAAGCACACCTTTTAGTAGGTGGATATTGATCATGGACCGATGCATCAAGAACCAATGGTTGGTTGCTTTCATTTGAAAACCTACATATAATTTGTATAATACCCCAAACACATACATTTTCCTTCTTCTTTCTCATTTCATTTTACACAATTGCTATGGCTTTTTGTTTAGGAAGTTGGACCTCCATCGTCTCCTTCCACCATTACTACTAATTCATCTACCCTTCTTTCCTTCATCAATTCTTGTTGGTGCTAGACATTACAATTGGTGTGTCTCTATCTCTGTATCTAGCACTACGACTACCCTAACTTTGGAGCAATTGTTGGAAGTCTCAGCCGCTACTGATGGTTCCTCTTCCATTTTTTCCTTCTGCAACTTTATACTTGCCATCCTTGCTTTGAGGACCCGTCCTGCTGATCTAAAATGGTCATTAGGGTAAATGCTCAAACATAATCCCAACTTAAAACTAGCAATTATCACAAGCCATATTGAAAATTTTAAAATATGGCGAACTCTAAGAGATCCAACTACAACAACTGTCATAAAACCTCATATGACATCATATAACAACTTAATATTGATCATCAAAATCATACACAACATACAATCCAATAGAGAAACAAATTAAAACATCTTTGTTAATCACATCGTATTGGATTACAAGACGATCCAATATTTATGTAGGTACTACAATATATGAATTCGATGATTGTTTCAACTAATAGTAGTAAGGAAACACCAAGGAAGATATCTCATACATGCATCAACAACTACCTACCCAAAACTTACAAAAATGAGAGTAAGGGACAATGTAGAAATATATGTCTCATTTTCATTAAATCTTGATCAGCACATCCAACCCTCTGTGCCAACATACCTAAAATTTCATGGAAGAGCCACATGAGACTCATAAGGAGTCCTAACAAGAGGATTACTCACTCCAACATATAAAATGTATATGCATCATATTAAGATGAGTTAGAATATGCAAAGAATGTAGTATTATTCAATTAAATGTCCAAGTATTCACTTAAAACTTGCAAGTTATAAGAAGGCATCTTTTAATACAAGATGTAATACAATTCAGAACATTGTATATTCAACAATCCAACCATCTTTAGTAACATGGAATAACATCAGCAACAATGCTTTAGATAGGCAATTTTGGTGACACTGTCACGCTAAATGAGATTACACAAAACATAACACACGATCAACTACTGATTAACCTCATAACTAGAAAAGAGGATAAATTAAACTATTAAACATTACTATCATAGCAAAATTCATTCCCATAAAGGTCCAACAACCTACATGTCGTCACATACCATAATAGGTATTTACATGTATGCCCAGTGGCCCCAGCCACAACCTGAATACAAAAGATATGGTTCCGGATAAACATGCCATATACAAACATCATCATACTTCCAAACACTTGATTTGATATACATATCATCTACAAAACATTCCCTACTAGACCTAAGAGTACAAAGACGACTCTAGGACTCTACAAACAACTAGCCAACCTTCTTCTACTTCTCTCCAAGCTGCTCTTCTACACGACCACAAATCTAACCATGACATTGACGATCACCTAAAAAGATGTAGTGATCCACAAGAGTGATACCCATATCCCAACAAGAGATATAACTATCAACAACTCTTATTAATTTCAGTAGGTTATTTAATTAAACATATATAGTAGTTTAAGCAGGATAAGCATGATATACCTACTAAGCAGGTAGTATCATAGAAGTCATGATTAATAGGATAATTCAAAGAAAACATATATAGTTTAACATTCTCAGAATGGGATATTCCTCTAACAACATTACATAACAACTTAACAATATAAAAAACATGGCAAGGGTTAACATCCAATGTGAGTCATGTTTAACCCTAAACAGATATACTACACAGCTAGATTACATCTTTTATTAAGCCTTGGAGAGTTTGAGGTATACTAATTAAACTCTAACTGACTAGTGCTAAGTCAAAACTAGTTATGTACATGATCTAGGAGAGACAAAATCCTAAGATCTCATCCGCCATCGGTTAGTATGAGTTCGCTGTATTGACACATAAGGTCAGACTACAAAACAACCTAGTCCACCCTTGGTATATAGGTCACAAAACTAGTGAACAACCTAGTCCACCCTTATAATGGTCAAGGTACTAGTGAAACCAGGGTATACAAACCCTATCCTCCAAGGTACAACCACGGTTTTCCTCAATCATCACGTATACCGAATCATAATCATCTAAGATACAACCTCGACCATTTCCCTACCAATGTAGTTTTGCAACCATCTTTGTGAACATGCATACACTCAACAATATACAACTCCAAGTTTCCATTAAAGGAATACTCGTTTCACCGTTCAACAAGTTATGACATTGGAATGGATCTACACATGAAACTACATGATTAGGGTTTCACTGGATTAGCTAATGTCAATTGGGTATATTGAACTGCATCAATCAAGTTACATACAAACCCTAAAAGAGTCATATAAAATCATGGGTGGACTGCAACTTCAGAAGATATAAAACATATGAACTATAACGGTAATCATATCATCACATGGTACCATTTCCTTGCCATACATGAGACCACACTCATCATCTTATCACCATAGGATACAAGTCCTTATCAAATCATGAAGAGGTTACCACCTCGATTAGGGAACAAAACCATGTCCAAGGTCATAAGATAATTCATATTGTTCCCTGCAAGAACATCATTATCTTTCCATACCTCATTAAGGCTCATCGTACCATCACCATACATGAGACACATAAGTTTGATGCAACATTACATTTAAGAGCTATATTTTCATATGATAGCAAATCAGGGTTACACCAACATGGGGAGAAAAATATTCCATCGTCATACTAATTGCTCAAGGAAGCTAAGCATGATCATCACTTAATTAAACCAGGGATAAGTATTAGTAAGGTAAGTGAATTAGGGTCTCAAAACAACAATTAAAAGTAAACCCTAATTCTTATCATTTGCATTAGTCATTAAAGACTGTACGTCAATCATCACTATTTACCATAGAGATAGGAATTTCATCGACCACCTAGGTCAGGGAAGCATAGCGACCACATATGTTGCAGACACCTTAGAGAATGCTAGGGTTAGGTGCCATAGTGATCACTAGGGTTCAAGGTCATAGCAAAAAACATGATTTAAAACTTTTCATCGACTGCTGAAGATCAGGAAAGTCATCAACCAATGAAGATTAGGAAAGTCATCGACTACTAAAGATCAGGAAAGTCATTGAAGAATGAAGATAAGGAAAGTCATTGACCAATGAAGATCAGGAAAGTCATCGACTACTGAAGATCAAGAAAGTCATCGATTGCTGAAGATCAGGAAATTCATCGATCACCAAGAGTTGGGGTTTTCATCGACCACCTAGGATAGAAAACTTCTTCGGCCACTAGGGTTCCAGACAAAGCAACCACATAAGAGACACAAACTTAGCAACCAATAGAGATATAAAAAGTTAGTGACTATTGATAGGTACAAATATCATCAACCCATCATGGAGAGATCAAAAACTTGGCAACCACTATGTATTCAAATCTTGGCGACCAAACAAAGTTCAACATTCTTAGTGACCATAGTGAGTTCAAATCTTGGTGACCACTATAGCTCAAACTCATCAACCAAATGAGAGTGAAATTTTGGCGACCATCATGGTGAGGCAAACTTCATCGGCCACATAAGTTTAAATAAGTAGGTTACCACCAAGAATCCGAAAGGGTCATCAAGTTGCATCACTAGGAAGAAGATCAGTTCAAAACCCTAATTTAGAAACCATCATTTGAGAGAGCAAAAACATCATTTACACAAACATGAAAGCACCAAGAACTTCCATTATCAAGTAAGGCTTGTGCACAAGGGTTTAGGGTTCATCCAAGATGAGTTATTTACTCAAGATCAACATACAAACTCAAATCGTAGGTAAAGATGGTATCTTTCTACATGAAACAACATTTTAGGGCAAGATTATGCACATGCAATATGAGTGTAAGAAATAAGAATAGAGAAAGTTATATAACTCGCCTTAGAGAAGATGGGGTGACTACAAACAACAAGGTAGCTCGAAGGAAATGCGGAGGAAACCCTAGCTTGAGCGCTCCTCTCGGCCAAGCTAGCTTCTCCTTCGATAAGGAAGAAAAACTTAGGTCAAGGAAGTAAGAAAGAGATGCTCTTCAAGATCTTGATCAAGCTCCACCATGGAATACCATTGATTTGGACAAGAGAAGGGAGAAGAGGGTAGAACAACAAGGTAAATAAAGAGAAAGGGGGAGCTCACTTACCAAAACCTAGAAGCAAAGCAAGGAAGCTCTACAAGTACAAGGAGAGGGTAGATTCAAACCCTAGATCCACATGAAAGGAAGATCAACCAAGTTCTACTTCAAACTTGAATCCTCCTTCTCCACAAAAAAAGAGGGATGAGCTCCATGCAACAAAGGAAGAAGAGAGAGGAAGCTAGGTGTGTAAAGAGGTTGTTTGCACACAAAGAGAGAGGTTTATGTAGCTTAGGGTTGGAGAATGAGAAAAGGGGGTTAGGTGTCAAGCCAAGCTTGCCATGTGTCCAAGAGATTTCTTCCATGCATGCACCTCAATCATGAAACCCAGACAAACACAAACTAGGAGATCCCACCAAGAAAAATCATCGACCAATGTGATCCAGAAAAACATAGAGACCACCAACCCTAGGTGTTGGCGACCAAGGTGATCAGAAAACCTCATCGACCGCCATCCTTAGATGTTGGCAACCAAGATGAGTCAGAAACCTCATCAACCACCAACCATAGGTGGCTGAAGAGAACTTCATCGACCACTAGAACTTAGGACCATATGAATACTTGGTGATCGCCAACAATAGGCAGCTCACACTCAAGGTCTAACATTGACTTAGTGCACCTATGCAAACCCTAATCTCAACATGAGATGTCACCACTCAAACCAAGGTGTGACACGCTCCCAAAAGCTCAAATATATCAAAATTGATATAAAAACATGTGAGGAACAAAGTTTAAGTGAAAAATTGCAAGAAAAACCCTAGGAATGGGTAAATTGCATAAAAGCCCAAAATAAGCACATAATTGCATAACTTGCTCAAACAGTGTCCAAATTGTAGCAAACTTAAAACTTAAGCTTGTAACGTGATATCAAATCACAAATTAGGTTTTGATTAAGGTTTTAAGCATCAAATTATAATAATTAAGCATGTTCATGCAAAAAGTAAGGGTTAGGGATCTTACAACCATAAACCCATAATAAGGATTTTGCCCCCAAAATCCTACGCAAACAAGGATGGGTACTTCCTACGCATCTAATCCTCTAACTCCCATATGGCTTTTTTCACCCCACACTGATGTCATAAAACCTTCACTAAGGCTATATCCTTCCGGTTCAACTTCTTCACTCTCCTATCCAAGATCAACACAAGACCCTCTACATATGACACATCCTCCTCCAACTCAACTTCTCCTGGATGCAATGTCTACTCTGTATCAGGGTGATACTTCCCCAACATGGAAACTTGGAAACCAGGGTGCAACCTATGTAACTCTACTGATAACCATAACTTGTATATCACTTTTCCAACATGTGCCAAACATGGTATGGTCCCATAAATCTAGGAGCCAACTTACCTTTCTTACCAAACCTCAATGCACATTTCCAAGGAAAAACCTTAAGGTACACACGCTCTCAAACTTAGAACTCCATATGTTTGCGACGGTTATCAACATATGACTTCTGTCTATCCCGAGCTTCGTTCAACTATGGTTGCATCACCTTGATCTTATCTATAGTCTGTTACACTAGTTCAAGACTCAAAAGCTAATACTCACCTCTCTCATACCAACAAAGTGGGGACTAGTAACATCTCATGTACAAGGATTCATATGGTTCCATATCTATACTCCTTTGATAAATGTTGTTGTAGGCGAACTCTATCAAACTCAGGTGAACATCCCAACTTCCAAGAAACTACAATACAATGTTCTCAATAGGTATTCTAATGTATGAATGGTTATTTTTGACTAACCATCTATCTAAGGGTTAAAAGTTGTAATGAACCTCAGTTGTGTCCCCATAGCTCTATGCAGGCACTCCCAAAAATGAGTCGTAAACTACAAACCATTGTCAGATACTATGGTAATTGGAATTCCATTCAAACAAACTATCTCATCAACATACAACTCTGCCAAATTCTTGACAATATACATCATCTTGTCTGGCAAGAAGTCGACTGACTTTGTCAACCTATCAACTATCACCTAAATAGAATCATGGCCTTCATCTGTCCTAGGAAGACCAACCACAAAGTCCATGGTGATATGATCCCATTTCCACTGTGTTATTGGCAAAGGTAATGTTCATGTAGGTTTTTGATGTTATGCCTTAATATGATGACATACCAGACACTTGCCAACAAAATCTGCCACATCACGCTTCAGACCTGGCCACCAATATAGATCCTTCAGGTTATGGTACATCTTGATACTAACAAGGTGAATTGCATATATCGAGGAATGAGCCTCCTCCAGAACCATCTTCCTCAATCCCTCAACATTTGAAACATTGTCCTGTTATGAAAGCAAATTGTCTTGTCATCTAGCTCATGAAATCCATTATAATTCATGCTATCAAACTCTAACCTCATACCCTGTATGACAATATCATCTTTTTGTGCTTCTCTGATCTGTTGTATCATGCAACCGTGCAAACAAGCCTACTGACAAGGAAACCTCCATCTTTACGTTCATCTAGGAAAGCAACACTAACATGTCCCACTTATGATACATCATAGAGTGTAATTGTGACTTATCTGCAGATGATGACAAAGATGCCTTCCTACTCAACACATCAGCCACCACTGTAATGACCCCCTCCCCCTATTATCCCAGGGGGACCGATATGGAAAGGGATATTATCAATCATACAAGACCGCATGTTTAAAAAATAACCAAAAACAAATAATAAATTTCACTAAATAGGAAAGAGTTGTACAAGATTGAATTTCCACAAAGGAATTACATACTATGTTTTCTAAACTGATAACCAGAAAAAAAACTAACTATCTCATCCAAAGTTTACATTACTCTTTGTTTGATTGGTGCCTTCTTCATGAATATCCACTTTCCAGTAAATGCTTGTAGAAAAAATAGCATATTATCCTATAACGTTGACAAACAAACTAGTCAGTCAGTATAACAAGTTATATAGGTATGTGGGGGAAATAAAATGTTATTCATCTACTTGTAACAACATAACCAAGCAATTATTATTACACAAACAAAATTTATCATTTTCTTCATAACTTCTCAACCATTTTTACTTAACCTTTGGTATACCCTCTCTTAGAGATTTGTCCCTACATTGGACAAAAAGGTTACATTCTCAATCTGGAGCCCAAGTGTATGTTGGTCTTTCCAATCTGGGGCCGGACCAAATATGACCTTTCCAATTTGAGGCATGGTATGACCTCATATGATCTTCCCAATTTGGGGCCTGGTCTAACCTTCCCAATTTGAAGCTTGGTCTTTAATCATCACCATGGGTTTACATTTCCTTCCATCCAAACCTCCAGAGTTGGTAAGTGGGGTTTGAGCAAGTTATAAATATCATCCAAGCATTTAATTTCAAGCAATTTGATAAAACCTCAGAAATCACCAAAAAGTAAAATGATTAGTCATAGGTGTAACCACATAACCAAGGACAATCAAACAAACAACCAAGAATTTTATCCTAAAAGTTCAAGCAATGTACCCATACATCATTATTTTATCCAAATCATCATCAAGACTGACTTGGGTCTCATGTTAGGGTTTTCTAGGTCAACTTTATAATTTTAGTAGGGTTTTGGCTTTCCAAACCCCAATTGCCACTTTTCATGTCCATTGGGTTTATAAACCCTAGTTTGTCATTTATTGCACTTTTATTCTCAAAGAAACCCTAATTATCCAAAACATGGGTTGCTAAGTTCATTTAACTTTCAGGTTGCATTTTTTATTCATAAAAGATCAATATTTTATCATTAATATCAATTGAACATATTAGCATCATCAAATCTTAGACATTAGGGTTATAGTTCATTTGAAACTTAGGCACTTTTAGAACTAGAATCATATTCATATCTTGATTATATTTTTATTTAATTCTAGGGATGTTTTGAACAAAAATCATATATAAATGTCTTGATCTGAGCTACCAATATTTAGTTATCATTTTTGCGAGTTAAACACTTCTTAACCAATTGGAGAGTGCCATGTCATTCATGGTAAATATATGCCTATTTTCCATGCAGCAGGCTTTCACCTTGTTGGCGACCTGTGCCCATGTCGGTTAGGCAAAAAAAAGGGTAAAAAGTCAGTTACGATCCTTCCCTAAGAACGAAACCTCGAGGGTATTCTCGTCCTTTACCCTGCTATCGTCTCCCTTCTCACGCGGAGTCCAGGACTCCAGGATGCACCATGGAGTGGTCAACTCAATTGTTGACTCCAAGCTCTAGTGCCCCCAGAAGTTGGGCGACGGTGTCGACCTTTCCGTGGTGCCTCCCCGAGTTCGGGGGTAGTTGTGGTCTGGACGGAAGGGACTGGGACTAGGACAACCTCCCTCCTCCCGTCAGAGTATAAAGAACTAAATAAAGGGGGAACCAAGAAGGAGTGAAGCAGAAGGTGTGTGATTCCCACCCGATCACCAGTTCTCATGGGATGGTTCCCTAACTTCTGAGGCAAAGGGGTCAAGGGTCTGATCTGATCTATAGGAGGGAGTACCAGTGGGACTCTGACTGCAAATTAGGGAAACCCTATTCTCTCGAAGATAATAGGGGGTGTTAGGGATGGTTAGGTTCAATTTTTCATCCCCAATTCAATGGCATTCCTCTTTGGGGAAGACACGATCCATGGAGAGAGAAAATCGGTGAGAGAGAAGGTAGAGTACTATAGCCGAATTGCCTAAATTGGCTAAAGGTAGGTGATAAGTTCTTGTCCATTGGATTCACGATCCAAGGGTCCAAATCAGGCGTGGCATTTAAAGGGCCGAAATTTTTTTTTCCAAAAGAAAAAATAACTATGACATTTGATGTATATTCAGTTAACCTTCTCACTTAGGGATTTTAGAAAAATCCATATCTCTTCCTACTTTTAACCTTTTGATCCTAAATTTTAAATTAAAGTCAATAATGTCATTATGTAACTATTGAAAGGGTTTGAGACCAAAATTCAAAAATAAAAGATACTTTTCTTCATATGCAAGTATTCTCATTATAAAGCATATTTCAAGCATTAAAATACATCTTTTTCTCTTTGTTTCTTTCTTTTCTATTTTCTTTATTTTGTCTATTCGTTATATTAGAAACCATGTGCACATGAAAATCAATTATTAGTGGTCATCCATGCCACTTTCTAGAGAATTCTATACCATTCTCTCATGTACACACACTTATCATATTTTCTTTTCTTTATGCTTGTTATGTGATTTTCGTTTATCCTTTTTCCCTTTTATCCATCATTGGATTAATAAAATAATAGAATTCACGAAATTCATCATTGATGGAAAATTTTCAAAAAAATCCATTTTTCAAAACAAATCACTCAAATTTCTAAACAAGTCTCTTTCCATAGAATAATTGCAATTCAATTTATTAAAATACAAGCAAAATTGAGGTTATAACATCCTTCCCGTCTTGTAGAAATTTTTCCTTCAAAATTTAAATGATCAAGCAAACAACCCAGGGTAAGACTTTTCCATGTCAGTCTTCAACTCCCATGTGGCTTCATCCTCTCTATGGTTCTTCCAAAGAACCTTTACCATCTCTGTCTTTTTACTCCTGAGCTCCTTCACCTTGGTATCTAGTACCCTCACAGGTGACTCCGGGCATGTCAGCCTCCCTTGGAGTTCAATAGGTTAAATGCTCATCACATGGCTCAAGTCTTTCACATAGTGCTTTAGATTAGACACAGGGAACAGATCTACATCATACTATATTGAGAGGGTAAGGCTAAACAATAAGCAACTTCACCAATCTATTCTAGACTCTCAAATAGACCCATGTAACTGGGACTCAACTTTTCTCTGTTCTTAGTTGTAGCTCAGAGGGGTCGGATTTTCAAAAACACATGTTCACCCACAGTGAAATATAAGTTAGTCTGCTTTGCATCAACGTATGACTTCTCTCGATCTTGGGCTCTATTCAGCCTTTGCTTGAACAAAATGACTTTATCCGCATTCAACTATAGTTCCTCTAACCTCAACAAGGTCCTCTCAGCGACATATCCCAGTGAAGTCATGACTGACACGACCTCCCATAAAGGGATTCATACGGAGGCATCCCGATACTGGCTTGGTAGTTATTATTGTAAGCAAATTTAGCTAAGGGTAGGTACTGCGGCCGTCAAGGAGTGGCCCAAGTGGTCAAGCATGGCGTCCCCTTACGAAGGGACCCAAGTTCGATTCCCAGAAACCGCCTTGAATTTACCACCCTCCCAGGTGTCCTGCCTCCGCCACGGGTTTGAGGGAGGGGGAGACTAATGTCTCTCCTAACTCAAAAAATAAAAAGGGTAGTTACTGCTCCCATGATCCACCCCAATTGAGCACACATTCTCTCAACAGATCCTCTAAAGTCTGGATTGTTTTTTCTGACTATCCATCAGTCTAGGCTGATAAGTTGTGCTACACTTTCTTCCACAACTTGGAAGTGAACTTAGGGTCATGATCATAAATAATTGAACTCGAAACACCATACAATCAAACTCTATTTCTAATATATAGTTCAACTAGGTCTATCACCTTGGTAGTGATCTTTAAGGCTAGGAAAAGTGTTGACTTGGTTAGGCAATCTCCCACAACCCATATTGCATCATGACCTTTCATTTTCTTGGGGAGACCCACAACAATGTCCATGGTGATATGTTCCCATTTCCACTCAGGAATCTCAACTGATTGTAGTAATCCACCGGGTCACTGGTGTTCAACCTTCACCATCTGGCATGCAAGACAACGGGGCACATATGCCACAATAATTTTATTCATTCCAAGATACCAAAAATAATATTATAAGTTTTCAAACATTTTTTTTGATGCCAGAGTGCATGGTATATTCAGAACCATGACTCTCTAAGTCCTTAAAGGCAAATTCTCAAGAACTCAATATGATTTTCTTATCAGATTCCAACATTCACATTTACTAGATGTGCCTAAGGCTCCTCCGTCAAACTCTTCATCTCAACAAACTTTGTTTCATCTAATTGGGTTGTTACAAGCTCGATCAGCAAGTCACGCTTGATTTACCTTTATTTGGTACTTAAACTCTTGCATCCATCATTTTGATTACTAGATTCAATCTTATAACTATAATATACAAATTTCACTTGATCCTCATTTGGATTTCTTTTTATTTAATGATGACCTTACTCATCTAGGTTTCTAAACCATTCATTCATTATCCACTCATGGGGTGTGGCAATACCTCAATTCTCAGTTATCCAAAAAGGGTTTCAACTTGAGTATTTATTTCTCATATAATTTCTATTTCTCATATGGCATGTGTTTGTCTCATCTCTCCTACTCATAACAAGATGAAATAAGCATTTACTTGCAGTCGAAATACAAATCTCATCCCATTCCAATAGTAGAGATGGTGCTTCGCACAATATCATTTTATTTTCAATTCTAGGTTGAATCCTTCTCCACATGATTCCAAACCATGAATACCACCATTCCCTTAATTCCATGTATACATATAGGAATTTTTTATCTCATAACCTTTGAGTATTATAATAACTCCTATTTACAATCCTTAGTCATTTCCTCAAGGTCTCTAGGGTGTCAATATTTTTGGGGTGATCTTACCCTTATGCATCTAGGGAGTGCCTCACACATTTACCCCTTGGGCCCCACGAACTCATGAAGGTGTCCAATATCCTCACTCATGAGCCCTAGATAAAGATAACTCTTACCTCCCAACCCTATGGTATTGTACATTTAGGGAACAATAAACTCCTACTCCCATCCATCTTATCCCTTCTTGACCTTAGGACTGACTTAGGGTTCTATTGTAACTTTCTTTTACTTCATCGCACACTTTTCTTGCGGTTCTTTTAAAAATATCTGAGCACATGCATCATTTAGAATTATCACCCAAATTTCCTTCATCTCTTAGGGCACTCATAGTTTTCCTTATGTCCCTTCATGGGAATCATGGAGACCTACCCATTTGGGTCTGGGCCCATTCTACCTATAACTTCCATAATGAATTTTCTTCATGTTCCTTATAGATGGTCATACTTGGGTCTAAAGAATCATACTCAATATATGTGCTTTTGAGATTCATTCACTTAATCTAGCATGTTTTTAAGGGTCCTTTAATGTTACCTCAGTTCTTAAACTAACTTTAGAACTCACTCTTTTCAGAAGGGTCCTTTCCTAGGTCAAGATAAAACTCATACTTGGAAGTATCGAGGTTCACAAAAAATACTTGAATCCAAAGTTATATCATCACATGTAGGCGTATATTTCCTATTATTCCACCCATGCATGTGGCTAGTAAGTAGATCACTTATTAACCCATTTCTATGTTTTCCGCTATGTCATATCCATTCATTATCTCTCAAGGTTGGACCAGTTTCATACGTACACATGACATCATGGTAGTGCTAGACCAGCTTGTGTGAGTGGCTCATCAACCATATATCACATTCCAAGTGGGGTTTCCTTTAACCCAAAACTTGAGGGGGGGTGTCACACTTAATCCTTAAGAACTCACTCAACCTTGGGAGCATTATATGCACTAGATACCACCAATTTCCCTCTTTGGTCTAGGGACTTCGGGTTTACTTCCTTGGCATTGGTTATCTAAACTAGATGACTTAGCCACTAAAGTACATGCCAAACTGAAACATGGTATGGAATTTTCTTCCCAACATTTTATTCCACGTAAACAACCCTTATGAGTCTGAGGCTTCACATCATATTTACATTCCTTACCTCTCTAGGATCTTGGGACTACTCATATCATCTACACATTTGTATAATGATCATCCTTCTATGTCTCTAAGGTTTGGTGCTTTAGAGGATATCTAAGGTATAACAAGCCTCCATGGATCACACATGTAGCAACTCAACTTATCCACTCAGGGTAGTCTAGTTTAGGATACGATGTACAAACATTTCTCATAATTCCTCATGTCTTGGAGTCTAGGTTCGCAACCTTCTCCTTCTGGTCTTGCTTTCTCTGGAGTTAATCCTATAACTGGTCCTAGCACTAGAGGTCCCCCTTTGTAGAAGAGCTTGAGTCTCCACCAGATTCACTTGTTATCCTCACCTAGCCTACCTTATTTAGATGAAGCGTACACATTTTCTTGATCGAATCTTATGTCCAACTTCAGAACAAAAGTCAAGTTCTGAACCCTGACTAAGGTCATCATAAACCATATTATCCCATTATGTAACACTAAACTCCTCATTCATTTCCTCGAGTATGTCTATCTCATAATCCAACAGGCATTACCCCCTGGCTTAGAACAAATCCCATTGCCAGTCTGGATGTCATTCACCTCAACATAATAGCATGTCTACCTCCTACTCGTATCTGCGTGGGAAAACACTTCTATTAGGGTCCATAACTGGAGGAATTAGACTTTCTGGTCACAAAATAACTTTCCCATTTAGGGTGTTCCCTCTCTCATAGATCTTTTCTCCTTTTTAGGGATGACCCACCCTAGGTCGAGCCACTAAAAAATTTGCACTAGGAGTCGTAGAACCACTTATTGTCTACGTTTCACATGCATACTTAAGTTCTCCACATGTATCATGCATGCTTAACCTATGTACTTGCATGCTTGGACAAATGAAGGTATCCCAGCTTATTGGGTTCTCTCTTTGGGATTTCCCTCGTCTTCTGATATTAGTTTACCTTTCTGGTCTTTCTCTAGGTTCAAGTTGTCAAAGGGAACATATTTAGGGTTTGAGCCTTCCTCAGAGGCTTCGTCAAGTCTCTTCCTCTTCTTGGAGGACTCTTCCTCCATATCCTTCCTCCTCTTCTCTAGAGACCTACCCTTCTGGCGAGAGGGCATACTTTCAGCATGATCCTGGGGACTATCGTAGAGGATGATGATGGTCTTCGTATGAGCCATGCTGATTCACATAAACATGTAATTAAACTTATTCTAAGTTTTTTAGAGCATCATAAATTATATTCGTGACATCTTGATTACATGCTTTTTATTATTTGACGGAGGATGCCTTAACATCTATTTCTCATAACTCCAGTACTCAGAGAGGGATACAAACAACAATCATAGGTACCTAGGGTTTTGTTAGTGAAGGGGGTAGATAGATCATGAAAAAGATGAGGATTTTCTAAAGGTATGTTATTTTGAGTAAAGTCCTCAAACTTTGGCCAGGAAGGATACATGGGTCTAGGAGTCCTTACAAACCGACTAGCGGTGCAGAGGAAAATATTTCTAGCCCTCAGATCTTGGTCCTTTCTAGATACCATTGCCTTTGGAAAACACTCTAATAATTTCCTTTGGGCTCTACAAAATTTTCAAAATTCAATAATTATTAGAGGTTAAATGGTAAACCAGCTCTGAAGCCATATGTAACGACCCCCTCCCCCTATTATCCCATATTTAGGCAGACTGAGATGTCAAGGGCCATTATCAATCATACATGACCGTAGGCTTAGCAAATAACAAAAAATAATTAATAAATTTCACTAAATAGGAAAGAGTTGTACAAGATTGAATTTCCACAAAGGAATTACGTACTATGTTTTCTAAACTAGAAACATGAACACAAAACTAGCTATATCCTCTAAAGTTTACATTAATCTTTGTTCAATTGGTACCTTCTTCATGAATGTCCACTTTCCAGTAAACCTGTAGAAAAAGTAACATTTAATCCTAAATCGCCAACAAACAAAACGGTCGGTCAATTATAATAAGTTATACTGGTATGTGGGAGAAACAAAATGTTCACATCTACTTATAACAGCATAACCAAGCAACTAATGTTTTAGAAACAAAAATTATCATTTTCTTTATAACTTCTCAACTATTTTTACTCAACCTCTGGTATACCCTCTCTTAGGGTTTTGTCCCTGCAGTGGACGAAAAGGCCACCTTCTCAATATGAGCCTAGGTGTATGTTGGCCTTCCCAATCCGGGCTGGACCAAATAGAGCCTTCTGAATCTGGGACCTAGTCTAACCTCATATGACCTTCTGAATCTGAGGCCTGATCTGGCCTTCCCAATCAGGGGCTTGGTTATTAGTCACCACCATGACTTTTCATTTCCTTCCATTCAAACCTCCATATTTGGTATGGCAAGTTTGAGCATGTGATAAGCATAATATGTGATAGCCATATTGAATTTATAGATTACATGAAATAAGTATCATCCAAGCATTTAATTTCAAGCAATCTGGTAAAATCTCAAAAAACATTGAGAAACTATAGTGATTAGTCATAGGCATAACCACATACCTTGATCAGGTGCATAGGATGTCCAAGAAAGAGCAATCAAACAAGCAACCAAGAATTTTATCTTGAAAGTTCAAGCAATGTACCCATGCATCATTATTTTATCCAAATCATCATTAAGACTGACTTGGGTCTCATGTTACGGTTTTCTAGGTCAACTTTAGGGATTTAGTAGGGTTTTGCTTTCCAAACCCTAATTGCCACTTTTCATGTCCATTGGGTTTATAAACCCTAATTTGTTATTAATTGCACTTTTATTCTCAAAGTAACCCTAACTATAAAAAACATGGGTTGCTTAGTTCATATATTTTCAAATTGCTCTTTTTACTCATAAAAGATCAATCTTTTATCATCAATATCAATTTGACATATTAGAATAATCAAATCTTAGAAGCATATTCTGATCTTGATTGTATTTATGTTAGATTCTATGGATTATTCTGAGCAAAAATCATATATAACATGTCTTGATCTAAGCTACAATATTTAGTTATCATTTTTTCAAGTTAAATACTTCTTGACAATTAGAGAGTGCCATGTCATTAATGGTAAATATATGTCTATTTTCCATGCAATAGGCTTCCACCAATGTTGACACCCTGCGCCCATGTGGGTTTGGCAAAAAAATGGGTAGAAAGTCGATTACGAACCTTACCTAAGCACGAAACCTCGAGGGTATTCTCATCCTTTACCCTCCTATAGTCTCCCTTCTTGCATAGAGTCCAGGACTCCAGGCTGCACCATGGAGCAGTCAACTCCATTGTTGAGTTGAGGCTCTAATGCCCCCAAAAGTTGTATGACGGCGTGGACCTCTCCGCGGTGCCTCCCGAGTTCGGGGGCAGTCGAGGTCTGACCGGAAGGGACTGGGACTAGGATAGTCTCCCCCTCCTGTCGGCATATAGAGAAATGAAGAAGGAGGGAACCAAGAAGGAGTGAGGGAGAAGGTGCACGATTCCCACCCGATGGCCTGCTCTCATGGGATGGTTCCCTGACTTCTGATCCAAAGGGGTTGAGGGTCAACTCTATTTATATAGGGGAGAGTTCCAATTGGTCAAGGAGTTGGAATCAACTGCAAATTAGGGAAAGCCTAATCCTTCATGGAAAATAGGGGTGTTAGGGATGGTTAGGTTTGGTTTTTCATCCTCAATTCAATGTCATTCATCTTTGGGGAAGACATATCCACACAGAGAAAATTAGCGAGAGAGAAGGTAGAGTACTGTAGTTGGATTGCCTAAATTGGCTGAAGGTAGGTGATATATTCTTATCCATTGGATTTGCAATCCAAGGGTCCGCATCAGGCATGACATTTAAAGGGCTGAAAATTTGGTTTCCAAAAGCTGAAATATCTATGACAATTAATGTATATTCAATCAATCTACTCACTTTAGGAATTTTAGAAAAATCCATATCTCTCTCTCCCCTTTTATCCTTTTAATCCCAAATTTTAAAGGAAAGTCAATAATGTCATTATCTAACTATTGACAAGGTTTGAGACCAAAATTCAAAAATAAAAGTTGCTTTTCTTCATATTCAAGTATTCTCTTTATAAAGCATATTTCAAGCATTAAAACTCATATTTTCTCTTTCTTTCTTTTCTATTTTCTATATTTTGGATATTATTTATATTAGAAACTATGTGCACAAGAAAAATAACTATTAGTGGCCATCCATGCCACTTTCTAGAGAATTCTACACCATTCTCTCATGTACACACAATTATCATCTATTTCTTTTCTTTATGCTTAATATGGGATTTTATTTTATATTGTTTCCCTTTTATACATCATTGGATTAATAAAATAGTGGAATTCATGAAATTCATCATTGAAAAGAAATTTGCAAAGAAATCCATTCTTTAAAACAAATCACTCAAATTTCAAAACAAGTCTCTTTTCATAGAATAATTGCATTTCCATTTATTAAAATACAAGAAAAATTGAGGTTATAACAACCACATTCTCCTTTCATGGATAGTAGTATATCATGCTATCATAATCCTTGATCAACTCCATCCACCGCCTCTGCCGTATGTTCAACTCCTGCTTTGATAAGATATACTAGAGATTCTTGTATTCAATGAAGATTTGACACTTCTCTACACATGTAGTGCCCTAAAATCTTCAAGGCATGAACCACAGCTACAAGCTCTAGGTCATGTGTCAGGTTATTCTCCTTGTGCTTCGTAAGCTGTCATGAAGCAAAAGAAATCATGTGCTTGTCCTGCATGAACACACATCCCAAACCATTCTTTAAAGCATCACAGAACATGATGCAACCTTTTCCTTGCTCTGGAATCACTAGCACTGGGGCACTGGTCAACTTGAATGTCACTGACACTTATCATCCCAGACAAAAGGAACACCCATCCTAGTCATCTTAGTTAGGAGTAATGCCCCATTACTAAATTTTTTATAAATCTCCTATAATAACCAACCAAACCCAAGAAGCTTCAGACTTCTGTCAGTGTCTTGGGCTGCTCCCATTTCGGCACAGACTCAACCCTTTTCGGGTCTACACAAATGCCCTTAGAAGATATAACATGGCCCATAAAAGATACCTATGTCAACTAGAACTCACTCTTGTTGAACTTGGCATACGACCTGTGCTACCTTAACAACATCAACGCCTGACAAAGGTGTTGTTGACTATCCCTTCAGCACATCAAGATGTCTTCAATAAAGACGACTACGAACTAATCCAGGTAGGGCCTAAAAACCTTATTCATTATATTCACAAACGTTGTTAGTACATTGGTTAGTCCAAATGACATAATCACAAACTCATAATGAACATACATACTCTTAAAAGAAGACTTGGGTATGTCATCCGCTTTAATCCTCAATTGGTAGTATCCTAACCTCAGATCTATATTTGAAATCATTGTAGCAACTCTCAACTGATCAAACAGATCATCAATCCTCGAAAATAGATACTTGTTCTTAATCGTAACCTTGTTCAACTTTCGTTAGTCTATGCATAAACTCATGGATCCATCCTTCTTCTTCACAAACAACATAGGAGCACACCAAGGGGAAGTTCTCGACCTGATAAAACCCTTCTACAACAACTTCTAAAACTACTTATTCAACTCATGCATCTCTACTAGTCCATCATGTAAGGTTCTTGTGCTATGGGGTGCATTCCAAGAACAAGATTGATCTCAAAATCAATCTCTCTAGGAGGAGGAACACTAGAAAACTCTTCAGGAAAAACATTCTCAAACTCTCGCTACTAGTACCTCCTAGATACTAGAACTCTTCACCTTGGTATCCACAACATGTGCCATGAAAGCCTCACACCTCTGTCTCATCAACCTCTCTGCCATCATCGTTGACACTAAACACGTAGAAAGAATCTTTTTATCTCCTTGGAAGATCTACGAAACATTTCCATTAAAAAATATCACCACCTTGGGACTACAATCCAAAATAACCTTATATTTTTACAAGGTATCCATCCCTAGTATCACATCAGATCCATGCATGTCAAGTGGCATAAGATCCACTTGAATGTTGCAACTTAAAAAAAAGAATACAAGATGGACACACCTCTTGCAACTCGGGGGAACCAACAAGAGGGGTTTCAAGCAGGATACTATAAGATCTATGAGAAACATGTAGACAACAACTACTTATCACCTCTATGGTGATAAATGAGTATGTTGCACCAGGTCAACCAAAATCGATAGGAAAGTAGAAGAAGATAAGTCAGAATGAAAATGTTCCATCTAACCTGTCACAACCTGTGGATTGTCCACTCCTTCCGGAAACATAGCATAGAATCTAGCCGTCACTTGTTGCTTCCCACATCCTCTGCTTGTTGGTCCAGATGATCCTTCCTATAATGCTTGACCACGTCCTCTGTCACCACAATTGCTAAACTAATACTGCTACGAGCCTTGCTGACTCTTCCTCAGTTGTTGTGTCATTTCTTCATCCTTCATAGGACATGACCACCTGATATGCCCTATTTGTTCACACTTGTATCTAGTCCTCAAATTATGATGCAACCTAGATGTTGCACTATGTGCTCCTACTGGTGTCAATCTATGACCTCTGCCCTTACTCAGAGACCACTGTGATGACACTCCCAATATCGCTCAGAAAAAGTCAATCTCTATTGCGACTGTAGTGGCGAAAAGATTAACTTCTTCAAGACACCATATGACTTCCCTTGAACTCAACTCACCTCTTCTTAGCATTGGCTTCACGCTTCTTGATAGTAGACCTCTCAATCCTCCTAACCGGCTTCACAAAGGTAGAGAACCTCTCACTATTATCCAACAAAAATGCTATCATAGACAACTCTGAGCACAAACCCTTCTCAAACCTGTAGATCCTCTCCTTTTCTATCGTTTCCGTATGAGGATAGAACTTCAAAAGCTCCATAAACTTCACCTCGCACTCATTGATGGAGATAGAGCCATGTCACAATCTCTCAAACTGCATGGTCTTCTCGTCCAAGTACATCTTAGAGAAGTAACGACTCACAAATTCTCACCAAAACTCTTCCCAACCTATCTCAACTCCATGTCTCTTTTCCTCCTCTATGGCCCACCAGTGGCTAGCACTCCCTTCAACAGGTACACAGTGTGCTTCACCCTGTCTGCTTCAAAGATATTGATGATCTTAAAAGCCTTCTCAAGCTCTGTTAGCCACATATCAACATTGGCCCGGTCTGTTATACCCGCATACTTGATGTCTACAATGCACCACAACCTCTCAAACATCTACCTAAAACCCTGGGATTCCACATTAGGGATTGATTCCCTAACTTGAGGTACATGCGTTCTATCCGCTATATGTGTAGTCATCACCATGAGCTGTCCAAACATGGACTAAAAGGCAAGATTCGCCATGGCTGCATGGTCAAACTAAGGCACCATTGGCTGCTCCCGCCCCTTATAAGGCACTCTTCCATCATGTTACAGCCTCCTACCACCACCTTCTGGCACAACATAACTACTATCTACATTCTCTTCACGTTCTCGAGATATATCTGCATAAGCATAAGATATAATAATATATGATGGATTACATAAGAATAGACACAAAAATAAGTCCTACGTCCCTATAGACTCAGTGAACCTAAAGCTCTGATACCAACCTAAACTATAACACAATGTCACACTAAACAAGATTACTCAAAACATAAACATGCGATCAAATACTAATTAACCACATAACCAGAAAAGAGGGTGAATTAAAACTAATTAAACATTACTATCATGTCCGAATACATTCACATAAAGGTCCTACAACCTGCATATCATCACATACCATGACATGTATTTACATGTATGCCCAGTGGCCTCAGTCATAACCTGAATACAAAAGATATGGTTCCAAATATACATGCCATATACAAACATCATCATACTGCAAAAAACTCGATTCACTGTACATATCATCTACAAAACATCCCCTACCCGAACCTCAGAATACATGGATGACTCTAGGACTCTACAAACAACTAGCCAACTTTCTTCTTCTACTACTCTCCAAGATGCCCTTGTACACCACCATGAATCTGATAGCATCGCTGACGATCACCTATAAAGATGTGATGATCAATGAGAGTGAGACCCATGTCCTAGTGAGAGATATAACTCTCAATAATGCTTCTTGATTACAACAAGTTATTTA
Organism: Alisma plantago-aquatica; assembly: GCA_963693085.1. Classification (NCBI taxonomy): domain Eukaryota; kingdom Viridiplantae; phylum Streptophyta; class Magnoliopsida; order Alismatales; family Alismataceae; genus Alisma; species Alisma plantago-aquatica. Next base: position 1,168,766,176 of record OY856413.1, on the reverse strand, counting down.
TTTAAATATATATATCAGTTTAAGCATGATAAATAGACTAATCAGGTAGTATCATAGAAGTCATGATTAATAGGATAATGTAAAGAAAAATGATACAGTTTAACATTCTCAGAATGGGAGATTCCTCTAATTACATTACATAACAACTTAACAGTACAAAAATCAAGGTAAGGGTTAACATCCAATGTGAGTCGTATTTAACCTGAAATAGATATACTACACACCTGGATTACATCTCTTATTGATTCCTTGAGATTTTTATGTATACAACTTGAACTCCAATTGACTACTACGAAGTCAAAATCAGTTATGTACAAGATCTAGGAGAGTCAAATCCTAAGATCTCATCCTCCCTTGGTCAGTACGAGTCCTTCGCAATGACACTTAAGTTCAAGCTACAAAATAGCCTAGTCTGCCCTTAGTATATAGGTCAAAACACTATTGAACAACCTATTCTGCCCTTATAAAGGTCATGGTACTAGTGAAACAAGTTTATACAAACCCTATCCTCCGAGGTACAACCACAACAGTCCTCAATCATCACACACACTTAATTATAATCATATGACCTACAACCTCAATCGTTCCCCTACCAAGGTATGACCGTAGCCATCCTTGTGAACATGCATATACTCAACAGTATACGACTCTGAGTCCCATTAAAGGAATACTCGTTTCACCATTCAACAAGTTCTGACACTAGAATGGATATATGACACAGTGCACTACATTATTAGGGTTTCACTTGAGTATTTAATGCCAATTGGGTTTATTTTAACTGCATCAATCAAGTTACATACAAACTCTAAAGGAGTTCTACAAAATCATGGGTGGATTGCAACTTTAAAAGATATAAAATGTATGAACAATATAATGCTTATCACATCATAACATGGTATCATTTCCTTGCCATAGATGAGACCACACTCATCATCATATAACCATAGGATACAAGTCCTTCTCACATCATGAAGAGGTTAAAACCTCATTTAGGGCACAAAACCATGTCCAAGGTCATAAGACGATTCATATTGTTCCCCATAGGAACATCATTATCTCTCCATACCTCATCAAGGCTCATCGTACTAACCATACATGAGACACATAAGTTTGATAAAACTTTACATTTAAGAGCTATGATGTTCATATGACATCAATTAGGGTTGCAACAATGTGCGGAGAAAAGTATTTGAACATCATATTAATCATTCAAGGAAGCTAAGCATGATCATAACTTACTTTAATTAGGGTTAAGTATAAACAAGGTAAGTGGATTAGGGTTATAAAATAGCAATTAAAGGTAAACCCTAATTTTATCATCTCCATTAATCAAGAAATTCATTAGGTCAAAAATCACTATTTACCATATATCTAGGAATTTCATCAACCACCTAGGTCATGGAAACTTAGGGACCACATAGGTTGGATACACTTTAGCGACCGCTAGGGTTAGGTGTCTTAGCGACCAGTATGGTTCAAGGTCATAGAAACCAACATGGTAGGAAACTTTTCATTAACCACTGAAGATCAAGAAAATCATCGACCACTAAAGATCTGGGAAGTCATCGACCACTAAAGATCAGGAAAGTCATCGACCGCTGAAGATCAGAAAAGTCATCAACTGCCAAGAGTTGGGGTTTTCAGCTACCACCTAGGTCATAAAACCCATTCAACCACCAAGGTTCCAAACATAGAGACCACATAAGATACAAAAACTTAGCAATTGCAGAGAGGTACAAATCTCATACACCCTTCAAGGAGAGATCCAAACTTGGTGACCACTATGCATTCAAAACATGGAGACTAAATAGAGTTCAACATTCTTAGCGACCATAGTGAGTTCAAATCTTGGCAACCGCTATAGCTCAAACTCATTGACTAAGTGAGGGTGAAATCTTGGTGAATATCACAGTGAGGCAAACCTTATCAAACACATAAGTTCAAACAAGTTGGTTACCACCTAGAATCTGAAATGGTCATCAAGTTGCATCACTAGGAAGAAGATCAGTTCAAAACTTGAAACCATCATTTGAGAGAGAAAATTAGTCATTTACACAAACATGCAAGCACCAAAAATTTCCATTATCGATTAAGGATCATGCACAAGGGTTTAGGATTCATCCAAGAAGAGCTATTTACTCAATATCACCATACAAACTCAAATCATAGGTAAAGATAGTAACTTTCTACATGGAACAACATTTTAGTGCAATATTATGCACATGCAAGATGAGTGTAAGCAATAATCATGGAGAAAGTTATATAACTATCCATAGAGAAGATGGAGAAACTCCAAACAACAAGATATATCTAAGCAAAGGGGGAAGAAACCTTAGCTTGAGCAATCTTCTCGGCCAAGCTAGCTTCTCTCCAACAAGGAAGAAAACCCTTGGTCAAGGAATCAAGAAAGAGATGTTCTTCAAGCTCTATATCAAGATCCACCATGGATTTGGCTAAGAAGAAGGGAGAAGGGGATAGAAAAGCAAGGTAAATAAAGAGAAAGGGGGAGTTCTCACTTAACAAAACCTATAATCAAAGCAAGGAATCTCCAAGAGAACAAGGAGAGGGTAGATTCAAACACTAAATCCACATGCAAAGAAGATTGGCAAAGTTATCCTTAAAACTTGGTTCCTCCCTCCACCAAACAAGAGGGACTAGATCCATGCAACAAAGGAAGAAGAGAGAGCAAGATATGTGTGTAAAGAGGTCGTTTACATGCAAAGAGAGATGTTTATATAGCTTAGGGTTGGAAAGAGAGAAAAGAGGGGTAGGTGTCAAGACAAGTTTGCCATGTGTCTAAGAGATCTCGTCCATGCATGCACCTCTCTCATGCAACCCATACAAACACAAACTAGGAGACCCCCCAAGAAAATTCATCGACCAAGGTGATCTAGAAATGCATAGCGACCACCAACCCTAGGTGTTGGCGAGCAAAGGCGATCTGAAAATTTTATAGACTGCCAACCCTAGATGTTGGCGACCAAGATGAGTCAGAAACTTCATCGACTACCAAGCCTAGCTGGCTCAAGAGAACTTCATCGACTGCTAAACACTTAGGACCATATGAAAACTTGGTGATCACTAAAACTAGGCTACTATACTCAAGGTCAATCATCGACTTAGGGCACCCATGCTAACCGTAATCTCAACATGAGATGTCACCACTCAAACCAATGTGTGACAAGGCACCCAAAAGATCAACTATATCAAAAATGATATGAAAACATGTGAGGAAAAAAATTCATGTGAAAAATTGCAAGAAAAACCCTAGGCATTGGTAAATTGCATAAAAGCCCAAACAAGCACATAATTGCATAACTTGCTCAAACAATGTCTAAACTGGACCAAACTTGAAACTTAAGATTGTCCCATGATATCAAAATACATATTAGGGTATGATTAAGGTTTTAATCATCAAATTGTGATAATAAATCATGTTCATCCAAAAATCAAGGTTAGGGGTCTTACAATTTGAGCACCTTCAAAATGTCATGGTTAACATTATATTTGTTGGCTACTCGATTGCATATCTTATACGACTCTTTTCCTAGTTAATTTGGATCATAACATCTAAATTACAAGGTTATGACTACAAAGTCCCTAAGCCCATCGTATAACATCCAAGATAATGATTCTCACAAGGATCCTATCAGTAAGTGTGAGTATAAAAATACTATGGACACATTGGCCAAGCCTACTTGTGGAGAGATCAAAAATAGGTCCGCACAATCAGGGTCATCCATGGTAGATAGGGTACAACACCTATCTAATTCAGTATAAAGACCAGTTAATTATTCATATTATCACATATCAGTAGGCTACAACTTTGACCAAACTCATATCCATATCTATCACAGTTACCAAAGAATCACCTTTAGTTATCGCATCTACTCAATTTATGTAAATCCAAGCACCTTCTCTTAACCCTCAAATTGCTAGAAGGAAACATGTTTCACTACCCAACCTTTAAAAAACACATGACATGTCCTATGTTTCCAGGGTATACACTAAGTTGTTTTGATTCCACTTTATTATTTAGCCAAAATACTCTTCTTAAAGATCCATTTATTTATGGCAATTCTCTTGGTTAGTCCTATTCAACTAGGGATTTTTGTCTTATCATTTTGTAGAAATACTCTCAACAATGAGGCAAGATAGAGAAATATACAATGAACATTTAGTGGAAACATGTATATTGTAATAAACAACCCTTATGATGCATCAATTTACATTTTGCTTCATGACAAATAGGCTACATGCATTTAATCATCACTATGCTAACTTGAAGTTTTCCCTTGGGCTTTATGTTTGGGCCACATGCCCTTTATGTTGCATATAGTCAACGTAAGCTATAGACAAGACATCAATATGATGTATTTCTCTTTCCACCATGTATACATGATATGCATACATATATCACATAAGATATGCCATTATATCATGTCTAGAAAATTCTCATAATCATTTAGAATAAGACATAATCATGTAACCATACTAATCGTAACTTTCTAGTGTATGGGTTATGATGAACGATAATCACATTGTATTTTCTTTAAGAAACATTCAATCTGGGTAACCAACCATCATTGTTTTGTCTTCTAGGTCATTCATGATTATTATAAAGTGTATGACCTAATTACAAAGGAAAGTTTCATCGCATAAAACATAGTTTCACATCATCTTATATTATATTCACATACATTATCAATTAAATCCTCAACCATTGTCTCTTCCCACCATCTTGATGATAGCACCCATAACATTGTCCTCAAGGCATTATCCTCAAAGCATCAAGCCTACATATACACACCATATCTAAGTTCCACTTTTTAGTGTCACATTATGAAACTTTATAACTCATTTAGACATGTCCATTATGATAGTATGAATACCGAGAACACAATCACATGATTTTATTTTAGAAGAAGAAGATATTCCATTCAGAGTCTTCTTTCATATAAGTATGCCATATGCTTTATATGTAAGTTCATGTTTTATTAGGGATTCCAATTCACATCATTTTTACTTTCTTGTATTGATCCTATTCTTAATAACATGCACATGTATAACTACTTTTGAATTCATCATTTAACCTAAGTTGAGTATAATCAACTTTGGAAGATATAAAAATACATCGTAACATATATTAAAGTACCCAAACATGGCACGATTCACGATATGAGGCCATAACAAAGACAAGATCATATTAGGATTTCACATGTGTATTCAAGAATGCATTCATCATCACATCTCAACAAGAAAACACCATTCCATATTTCCACTATTCACTACAAAAAATTGGTCTTTAACTACAAAAAATGTAGCAAAATCCCCATATTTTGTAGATAAAGGCTTTTGCTACATTTTTATTTGTATATAAAAATAGAAGTATATGCTCGTATAGTTGAAGGCTTTAACTACATTTTAAATATGTAGTTAAATAATCCATTCACTACAAATACATATGTAGTAAAAAATGTAGCTAGATATTGTCTTTACATATTTAAAAGTAGGTGTAATTGTAGCTAAATGAATAACTCCATTTGAATATGTAGTCAGTACGTAGCTAAAAGATGAAACTACTACATTTTATATGTAGTTAATTTGTAAGGAAAAGAAACAGTTGCTACACACATATACATGTAGTTAGATTATACATCTAGCTACATATATAGTGCCATTTATTACACATACATAAATGTTAGATTATTATGCATATACTATATATGTAGTTTGTCAATACACAAGATTAAATTAGATCAAGTTATACTCATTTTGCCAAGAACCATACTTTCATTTATATTTTAAGAATAAATGTACATTGGGAGGATGTATGGCTTGCCCCTATTACACAATATTTTGGAAAAACTATACATATCGACCCTTTGACAATTTCAAAATCATCAAGTATATATACAAGGGAAGCTAGTGGATTCCTCCCTCCAAGTGGATTGTGATCTAAACTGAATCAATGGCTTCATATCACTTTTTTATCACAACTGTCGGTCTCCTTCCTAAACAAGGGTTTGCGTACATCACTTCCTCTTTTGTTTTGCATGCATTCACTTTTACAAACTTAGAACAAAAAAAATAACTAAGCAAAACATATGCTCTATCAAGTGCATGAGCTGATTTTGGCAAGATATTTTATATCATCTTCTTTGGCATGTATTTTACATGTGTCACATGGTTGTGGTATATCTGATTATTTCTATTGTCCCCACTACCTTCAAGAACTTGTTTATTGGTTAATCCATATTGTGATGCTTTATAAGATAATATTATATCGACTAAGTAGTGCTTCCTTGAGTTAGAACTTCAACAAGGCATGCATAAATAATGAACAAGAAAAATTGAATGACATTTATTCAACCAAACCTGCATTAAGAAAAAACCAAGAGGCTTAGAGCACAAATAACTAAAAAAGTAGATGCACTTGAACACACTACAACACAAGCTAGAAACTAACCACCAACAACTGAACCTAAATTTAGGAAGAAAAATAAAGGCAGTTGCAAATTAATAACCACCTATCAGCATCCATATGAGAGGAACTAGTATCAGATATTCTTCTTGTAGAATCAAATAGAGTCTTCCTAAGTCTTTTCAAGTCCCATCTTAACCACATTGTATATATCATACTCCATTAATTATCCAAACCTAAAAACAAATCATGGATTTTAATTTTTGAATCCTAAGCATACTACATTGTTTCAAAATTTTACATGATGAGAGTGTCAAAAAGTTACCTAAGAACAAGTACCTTTGTATCCATCCATCATAGGTAATTAGACATTGTTGAGAGGCTATTTGAAAGTGGACTCGGTGGCATTCTCAAATGGCTCCCTATCTGGTTGGTTGCAACATAGTGCATATGAGAATCATGTGTAGGTGGTTTAGCAAATGAGAATGACAAGATTTATGAGTCTAGTAGGAATAATACATTATGATGGGATCACATGATTGGTACATTTAACACAAAAAAAGCAATCCAAATTTGTTTCAAGAAATCAATGCAAAAAAAATCTTTTTTAGCTATATATAACATGAATATGTTGTTTTTTGAGACTCCTACATCTTTCTGGAGGTTGTCAATATCCATGTGGTTCACAATGTCCTACTTCATCTACATGAATTGCAAATAAAATCCCTATATAGTAATGTCAAATGAGAACTCACAAAAAATAAAGAAGATTTAATATTTGCACATTAACTTGATGCTGCAATGGCATAACATATGTATGATCTCACTGAGTCATAAAGTTTTCCCATTCACCTTCCAAAGAATGTTCCATTTTTTAGTGAAATATCATCATGGTGCTTTAGTATCTGTTGTCTGAAGATATGGAACCTTAAAATGAGAAAACAGTAGTGTGATTAATAATGGCTTCACTAAGAATTCTCTTTTTTAGTGGACGTCATTCTGCTTTGCTATCTGAAAGCAAAAATATAAAGATATCTTAACATGTGGAAGAGTATATTTTTCATACTAAGTCTATTTATCAGGTAGAAGAAATCTCAAATCTGAGAACATTATTGATTCTTATTCAAGAACCTTCTTTCACAATCAAATTTTCGAATAAACCAAAGGATTGTCTAGCAAAACACATCTACATTCTAGAGTCGCAGTAGGGGAAAGGAAGACCTATCCATAAAATTACAAGGTTTCCAACATAAAACTCCTCATAGAAGTCAACACCACCCATCTTCCATCGAAGCAAAACTTTCAAGTAGTAGACCAAGAGCCAAACTACTAACCTTCATCGCTAGCTACACCTATTGTAGAACAATTGCCCATCCTACAAACCCACAAGATCTGGCCATCCAAAATAGACAAAGTCATATCCATCCAACCCAGAGAACTTACCAACATCAAGGTCTTAGTCAAATGCCCTCGGAAATTTTGACTCTTAGCCTATTGACCTTTACATCTATCCAAAACATATTCATAATTGTATGCTTATCTCTAGTCACTGGTAAAACATTTCTTGTATTGATATTCATGAGATGATCTCCATTGTTCCTTCAAGCTGCCTATTCTAGCAAGATTGTCATCTCTCATCTTCAAAAGGATAAGGACAAGATTGGTGTGATCAAGGTAAACTTTCCGAAAGCTTTTAAATCCTCTTTCTCATCTCCAAAGGTTCCTTAAACATTATGGATACATATTTTTGTACATAGGAATTGAGGCTTTGGCGTTATGGAAGTAAGTAGGAACTTCTATAGATATTCATTCATAGCAAGCTATGATTATAATGTACAATTCGCTCAATAGTTATAGGAAACTATTTATTCATGTCTAGAGTACAATCCCAAAGTATCCATGCACAACAAATAGATTATCGTAAGTGAACTTTTTAAAGGTATTTTTATGTTTCTATACTTAGATTGTTCTTGCAAAATAGCAGTTAGGCTTTGGGGTTGTCAACTAAACAGTATATAGATATTCCTAGAAATCATATTTTACTCATAGGGGAATCTAAATTAGCATAATGAAGTCAGATAAGCAAGCAAAACTTGAAATGTATCTAATCTTATGAAAGATGACAAAAACCACTGGGCGCTTTAGATTCCACATAATAAAATTTAGGGCCAGATCAATAAAAAAAACTATCCAGACATAGTATGCATCCTATTGTTGGTGTTTCTAGTTGTAAGCAAATGTATCTTAGAATTTTTTTCATGAGTTTAAACTACTAACTCGTACCAGAACAAAACTTCAATGTTTATCTTGGTCACTTCGAAAGCAACTCTTGGTTACATTTTTGTAACCCAATTAAAAATTGCTAAACAAAACGTTAGTAAACAATTGTTCCTGTCTAATGAAGATAAAATGTAAAACATTGGTACAAGTTCATAATTGAAATGGAAAGAAAACATTCACTCTAAAATGATAGTGCACCCACATTACCCTTATAGAAAATGAAATGAGTATTAGGTCTAAAAAATAATAATTCCACTTTTAAATGTTTCACCTTATTTACCATCATATAGATTCTTTTTTATTTGTATTTTCAAATGAAACTATGTTTACTAACTTGTACTGTGCTCAAACTCACATGCTCACACTTATTATGCTCATTGAAACTACGAGCATAACTATCTGCATTAATGTTTCTCATATGCAATTGATTGTATTCATTTGATAAACCAATCAGTAACAAGTAGACATCTATATTATTTCTTGGGAGATCTTTGGAATTATATATAAATAAATAAATAAATAAATATATATATATATACATATACATATATATATGTGTGTGTGTGTGTGTGTGTGTGTGTATGGATTTATTCACTACCCGCGTGGGTAGCCTGATTTTTTGCTACCCGCACATCCAAAAGTGTAACTATATGGTACACAAAAGTAACTCTACGATCAAAAGAGTAACTATACTGATAAAAAAGTAACTATATGACTAAAAACGTAATTACGTAAAAAATGTACAGGCAGTAAATATATGGACATATTTTTTGATTTTGGTGGGGCAAATGATATTTTTTTTGGATAACAATTTTTGGGGAGCTAGATAAAATGCTCCTCTACAATTGCGGTTTTTTTTAAAAATAATGACAGGAAGGGTGTGCGGGTAGCTACATGCACATGTATTAAAGATGATCCCTATATATATATATATATATATATATATATATATATATATATATATATATATATATATATATATATATATATATATATATATATATATATATATATATATATATACGCACACCTAAGTAAGTGAAATCCAAACCATGTACATAGCTCAACGGACATCACACATTTCTGGTGGAGAAATTATAACTACTTTGCCATTCTCTCATATGCGCTTACAATACTTCTGCACATGGTGATCTTTCTCTAGTATTCCTATTATGCAGTTTCCATTACATGAACCTTCATAGGATAAATGTGGAACTAATATGAACTGACAAATATAACTACTAACTTTGGTGCTGAAATAAACACATCATTCAGTTTATATGCTCCATGAATCCCTCATTTGCTTGACCATGCATTAAAATAAATAGTAAGAAAATTAGTCATTCCAATATAATAGGCAGTCATTTAAATATTTTGTTAAAATGAAAAATCTTCCACTGTTGGTTTTCTTATCATTTCAATGTCTAACATAAAGACTAGCATTGAAAAACAAAGCTGCTAATGTACTTGAATGTGCTTGATAAGGGATTTAGTGGTTTTAGATGTTATATTTTTATCTACAATTTTAGAACTAGATGGGTGAACAAATTTGCTAAAACAAAAAATGTCTTCATCCATTGTCATTTTTATGGAAGTTGTTAATGGTTTCAACCATTTCAATTTATATTTCTATACATTATGGAATTAAGTACAACCAGCCAATTGTGCCACAGTCCCTCCTAGAGAAATTTGGAGGTAAATTAGTAACATATAAGAAGTATGATATACTAAGTGTTAAATCAGCAAATTACTTTTAGAGTTAAAGGACAAGAAAAAAACCAACTTGATTGATTAGAAAACCTAAATTCAAATTAATACTTGATAGATTGTTTTCAACTACTAGTTGTAACTTATCCTGTGACAGTTGCCATAATAATTTAAAAACATTTGAGCAAATAAAGCCATATATGTCATAAATAATTTATTACTTACAATTAGTTCAACTAATTTTGCATTTATTAGAGTATCATCCTTTTTATTATGCGTAGTAACAAACAACTACGTCGACTAATGTTACCCCCATTATTCTTTAGTTGCAATTATTATTAATAAATAAATAAAGTATAAGTAGAGTGTGAGTCTGGTGTGATTTTAATATCATTATCTGGAAAAATTACTCAGATATGCTTTCATGCAAGTATAGGGCATCAAAACTGATGTATGTCTTTTGGTAACAGCTTTCTACTCTTACTATTCTTTACACTCTATAACTACAATTAATGAATAATTAAGTTCATAAAAAATGGAAACTAAGAGAACTTATAACATATAGGTAATTATCTTACCTTTCCGTCATCAGAGTCTCATAAATTTACAAGAAAAGCTCATCGTAATGGATCAACATGGGAAGGACAATTTATATTCAGTCAGTTTTGTCATTGTGATGCATATAATTTTTTCTTTTGATTTTAGATTTTAAGTTTGTCCAACTGCCCCTATCTGTGCGTAGAACATGTTTCTTTCCCTTTAAATCAATAGGAAATTGTGTGTATTATATGAAAAATAAATTTAATAAAATAAATACACCCATAAATAACACTTTATAAATATACATGACCAAGACATGATTCCATATCTCAATATTCTTTCTAGTTGGTACTTGTTGCCAATCCAAGTTATCCAAGAGTGTCATTGGTGAATTTCTAGCAATTGTTCTAAAAAAAATGATAAGTTATTTTGATGAAGCCCAATGCGTTCTCCATTTTCATCCAATATAATGAGCAATTTGCATCCCTTGTCTTACCATAACCAGAGACACTTAAAATAGACTCATCTTTTACTATTCACAACACCACCTAAAAGTAAAAAGAATATGAGGAAGTTATTTAAAAAAATACATATATGTATGCAAATATATGAGGTAAGATTTAATTGTTGAAAAATGTTTATTCGAGAATTATGTAGCTTCCACTTCATCTGATGAGTATAGAATCGTCATTAACGAATTAGAAGTCCTCATCATTTACATGATTGGTTTCGACCTCAGTTCTACGTTGATGTTATCAACAGAATGACCAACTCTCATGCCATTATTTGCCAAAGAATCTCTTTGACCAACTACAACCTCATGATTGATATTAGCGTTATCAACATAATCACCAGTTCTCATGCCATTATTTGTCAAAGAATCCCTATGATATGTTGCAACCTCATGATTGATATTGACATTATCAACTAAATGGCCAACTGTCAAACTGTTATTTTCTGAATATTCCCTATGACCTGCTGCAACCTGACGATTTATATTAGCATTATCAATAGAATGACCATCTCGTGTAGCATTGTTTGACAAATACTTCCTACCACTGACTCCAACATCATGATTTATCATAGGTACATGGGGATGCTTCTCTTTTGTAAAGTTTACTTTAGCATTTTGGTTGCAGAAAACCAATTATGCAACAACCTTTTTATTAGTTTTATTTCTCAAATTAGCTTTTGAACTTACAAAATATGTATTAACTAAATCAAGATAGGCTCCCTTCATTCCCAAATCATCATTAACTGAACCAAGATAACCTCTCTTTATTCCTAAATGAGCATTAACTGAACCAAGATAGTCACCCTTTATTTGTAATCGTTTGGACATTTCTACAATTATAAGAAATTAGGTGATTTGTTATATCTATAAGTATAAAAAAAGTAGATATTGTACCAACCATTTTTCCTTTAATTACTTCATTGTTTGCATCATCAGTTTCTCGTGCACACAATAATTGTGCACATCTTTTCAACATTATGAAAATAGAACACTTAACAGATATTAATAAGTTAAAATAATAAGCATACAAATATAAGTAAACAATAATGGTTGAAGGTGCTACCTGATATCAACATTATAAGACAATCGTGGAGTTGATTATTTAGAATAAAAAATTATTAAAATTTTAAGAGAAAAAGTATGCATACTAAAGGAAGGAAAAAGGTATGCATAATTAAGAATAAATGTAGAAAAATAAAATTCTTATAACACTACATTGTGGTACAAATTGAAAAAAAACTACATATGATAGATCATGATGATCTTATTCAAAAATTTCATCATTTTCCCTATCATAAAGGTTACACCTTCCACAACTTCTCTAAATAAATTAGATCCATCACAAACATCACTAAAAATATATTCCCAATCATCTTCATGAGTATCTCCAAGTACACATGTTCCATCCATGCAATTTTCATTAAGCTTCTTCTCCATGTCATATGTATCACATGGCGTAGTCTGCATGACAAATCTCCACCCATTGTGATTGGTCGCAGTCACATAAAAGACTTGTTGTACTTGAGAGGCCAATGCAAATGGATTATCAATTAATTCAAGGAGGTATAATTTTACCATTGTAAATTCATTTTCATCTTGTTGACGCCCTTGTTTGCATTGACACAATCACCTTTTAACAATACAACATTCGATTGCTAGTAGTAACTAATATCAAAAATCTCTCTTAGTACCCCATAGTAGGTAATTCATTTTAGGATTTTTGTCCTTGGAACTGAAAAACTTTCTGTCTGGGCATGCAACATTATCCTACTATTATGAGTTTTTTTACCATGTCCCCACTCCTTGATTCGAAATCTATATCTATTTGTTACATATCCAATGTATTTCTTTGCAGTATCATGTGGTCCACGAGCTAGAGTTAGTAGATTTGATGACACATTTTTTGACTTAGCCTTCTATTCAATGTATATATATTATGAATTGAGCTATTAATATAATATTCTAATCGTGTTAAATGAAATTAATTTGATAGACATACATGCTTCTTAAACCAATCACCAAAAGTGTTCATATGAATAATACTGATTTCCCATTGTCTTTCACGTGGATTCATTTTCTTCATGTGGCAAATGTGCTCCCTGCTAACAAATACACAAGTCATGTGTACATACATCTAATGGTGAACATGCATATTTCTTAATAATGTATTGAACTCACTCCATGAACGGTTCAACTACAACACAATTGGATAAAATATATTAACGTGCAATTTTCAGCATCACATCTTCAAGACAAATAGGAGTCTTCTTTGCTATTGGACGCCCTTTGTGTGAAAATATAGACCACTCATCATCGGTAACGATGTCATAATCTTCAACATCACTTCTAGACAATTTCATGAACCTTGTCTCAACCCTGAAGAGTTACCTCAAACAAAATATTAAGCATTCATCTGCAAGGTAGCATTCTACTATGGAAGCTTCTGGGGCTGCTTTATTGCTCTCATATTCTTTCAAAGTTTCAAATATCTATAATGATTAATAAAACTTGTTTAAAATTACAAAATTTATTTGATACAATTTTATCAAAAGTAATAGTAAACACATACTACCTTTCTAATGGATACATCCAACGGTAAAATGGTCATCCAATTATCTTAGCTTCTCATGGAAGATGAATGCCACGTGCTCCATGATGTCAAAAAATTATGGTGGGAAAATGTTCTCCATGTTGCACTTAGTCACTATAATTCTAAATTCTAGCTTCTCAAAATAATACAAATGTATGTCTTTTGAGAATGTCTTTCAAAAACCTAGACAATTCAGTTATCACAGCTATAACATTTTTGCTCAGTATCGCTACCCATAAAAGCAATGGAAAAAAGTGTTGTATTTATATATGATAGTCATGAATCTTTAATGTCAACAATTTTCTTTCTTTGATGCGTGCATTTTGAGATATATTATAGGAATGACCATCTAAAACCCGTAAAAACTCAAAAACTTACAGAATAATTCTTTTTACTCCTTTTTCAAAGTAAAACAAGAAGGTGGAATAATATTTTTACTTCCATTCTTCATAATGTACAATTTAGGCCTTATTCCCATCTCTAAAAGGTCTAACAACAATTTTCATTATCCTTTTATTTGTCCATCTCAAACAACGTGTGAATCAGACACTCACATATATTCTTTTCAATATGCATTACGTCAAGATTGTGACAAATAAGGTTATGCTTTCAGTACGATAACTCAAAGAAAATGCTTTATTTTTTCTAATTGTTAGGTAGATTGTCTACATCTCTGGTTTGAATGAAAAGTTGACTTCTAGACAACATCTTATGAGAAGTTCTTAATTCTTCTATTCCATCAAATGATGCTAGATATCTACGAAATTTATGATCTATTGGAAGGAACCTCCTATGGCCCAAGAAACATTGTTTACTACTATATGGTAGTCTAAGAGACCATGTGTCCTTATTACAAACATGACATGCATCATACCCACTAGTTTTCCAACCAAATAAATAACCGTACACATGGAAGTCATTTATTGTCCATAGTAATGCGGCACACAACTTGAATGTAGCTTTACGACCAACATCATAGGTATCAACACCAACTTTTGACAATTCTTTCAACTATTCAACCAGAGGTTGTAAGTAGACATCTATCTTCATTCCTAGTTGAGTTGGATGAAGAATAATGATAGAAAGGATAAACTTATGTGTCTTCACGCATAACCATGGTAATAACTTATATGGAATCAATACGACTGGCCAAATAATGTATGATAGACTCATTATGCCAATGGGATTAAATCCATCATATGCTAAACCAAGATGTGCGCTACAAGAGATACATGTAAAATCAACATGCATTAGCAAATGTCTTCCATGGGGGTGAATATGTTGGATGTCTTAAAACTCCATCTTTGGTGCAACTTTCATCATCCCACTATATTAGTGGTGAGACTCTAGAGGACATAAGCAATCTCTTCAACCTAGGAGTCAAGGGAAAGTGGTGTAGAAATTTACAAGGAACTCTTTTCTTTTTCATGCCCATACTTTTTGCACTTTCTACATCGCTTCCAATTTCTTTATATCTAGAAGCATTACAACATGGACATGAAGTATTATCTGTAAAATTCCTATGATACAAAGTGCAATCATTTATACATGCATCAATTTTCTCACAGTCAAGTACATGGTCCCTAACTATTTTTCTTAGTTCATAGTATGAGCCAAACAACATCTCACCCTCAGGAAGCAACTCCTTCAAAAGTTTGAGTAGATCTATACATGATGTGTTACTCCAATGATTGCTACATTTTATATGGAACAACCTCACAATGGTATACAACTTTGGATAGTTCTTATTTCTAGCATACAACTCTTATGCAACAATCTCCAACAATTTGTAGAATTTCTCAACTTCTTCATCATTAATAAATACAAATCCATCATCATCATCATTGTCTTCATCCACATTTCTCAACGATTTGACACTCCATATGCATTGTGCAACATGTATCTCATATCATCATACAACATGTTTTTTTTGTGTAGAAGAATCATCCTTGGAATCAAAAGAAGTCCCGCCATGAAAAATCCAATCAGTGTAGCTACTGAAAAAACCATTCCATAACAGGTTCTCAGTTATCATTTTGTGATTCTATCTGTGTGCATTTAGACACTTTTTGCAAGGGCATAAGATAGTTGCATATCTACTATATTTATCAAAAGTGTAGTCTATGAATTTGAATACCCCAATTAAGTACTTTGTGTTGGTCATGTCTTCCTCAGTTATCTAACTTTTGTCAATCATAATTGCGTAGGATGATCAAGAGGAAAAACTAAAATAAGCAATAAAGACGTTAAAAAATATACATAGGCAAACACAACAAAAAATTAAATATATAAACAAGTAAAAAATTGTTACATAACTTATGTGAGGTATATATAGACAACGTTCGACATCATGGAAAGTAATTTTGAGTGTCATAAGAAATTTCTAACAATTATTTATGATATTTAATCAAAAAGTATTATATATGAGTCCACTCTGTGGTTGGAATAAATTGGAAGGTGGCAAAACTACACGGAAGAAAAAAAATAGTGTGAAGGAAAGCACAAAAGAATGTGAGCATATTAAAGTTGATCTCAATTGAGAGGCTCTCAGTCCACTGCTAAGAGTTGTGATTGCAAAGGGCCTTAGTTTGAGAGGCTCTCAATCCACTCACAAGAGACAATTACTACTGATTTTATTGTGGGTACAATTATTCATGTATGATCGACTAGATCTATGGAGTGTTGTAACCAATCAAACTTATGCCTAGTGAAAAATCTTAATTTCTAAAAACTCGACGATCACAACCATTAAACATCAACACTCATAGGAACTATTACATAGGAAGGTAAGGAAAAGTTGAGTGTTGAGAACAATATCACTGTCACTTTAGTTTCCAAAAGTACAAATGTTTCTATTGAAAGTATTTGCATCAAATTGAAGACATGATAAAACACATGTAACACCAACACCATCTAAAAAATGGAAAGTATTTGCATAAGTAACACCATGGTTGAATTCATCCCATGCATGTATAAGTTATACAAAACCACAATCCTACGTTACGGGATCCACAAATCATGGTTTCTAGACCACATATCACGTCTCCCTGACCATAATTTCCACACCTTTCTCACTACTTCTAAATGTATTGTGTGAGACACAAATAACCATGCAGACCTGGAGCATGGTACTCCCCCCATCCATCATTTCCTTCTCTTACATTCTAATTATTTCACTTGTGGTATCTCTCTGTCTCCTCAACCTACCTTACCCCTACCTTCCTTCTACAAATCAAAACATCTATAAGGCAACCGTGCCATACGAATTCAACAAGATCAATGACCTTATTCCATCTATAGGCGAGAATCAAGTTGAAGGACCTGATCTAGCTGTCTTATGTCCAAGTTTTTTTACTACAACACTATAAAATGAATTAGATTCACTTACATAATCATCTAGAGTTTTAAGTTAATTATATTAAATCCTACTTGCCCGACAAATCCCTCACTTAACATAAAAATTGGGTTTGTTGTGTGCGCCCATTACATTCACACAACAATATCAACTATTGATATTCTTTTTCTTGTGTTGAGGGAAAAATTTGTGGAAACAAATTTACGTATTAAGAAACTAATTATCTTACATTCAATCAAAATTGATCAATCTCACGTTCTTTAATTTTCTAAATCTCTCAGTCATATCCTCGCCCCCTACAAAATACCTATACTCTCTCACCTGAAATAACTTCTTCACCATAGAGACCACTACCCCAGTCTCTACTCTTACACTACCTAGTATATTAAATTTCAACAATCTTCTCTCCTCTTTAGTTTTTCTTTTCCATATTTAATAACTAAAAATTTCCACCACTACTCAAATTTAAAGAAATAATGAGAAGTGGTAGTATTTTGTATAATATACATACAATTAATAATCTGACAAGGCTCCCCCCCTTCCTACCAAGTGTGTTCTTTCAGTTTTCATCATTCACTACCTTTCCTCCAAGTTCTTCACATCATACATGTTCCCCTCCATCTTCCTCGACAAACTTCATCATCCTATACTAACACAACACTTTTGAAATGTGTCATTGTGTATGTCAACTAATCCTCTAACATTGAAGCAAAAAGCAAGTAAATTGTCATGGCGCCTGTACATACACTGACATGCAATAGGTTGGCCACCATTTAAATAACCTAATAAGCCATCACATGTTTATGGGTGGGTGGCGATAAAAATCTAGAAAACTTTGTTGAAGGTATTTTTAGTGTGATGAAGCAGCAAAACTACACCAAGGAGTCATTCAGGTCGTAATGAGCAGGCGCTTGAGTTGCTGGATATCAAGAGGTATGAGATGTTACACTTCACCATGTTAACCCAACTCAACCTTGTGTTCAATGGGAAGTAATCCCAGATAACACACTCCCAAACATGCAAGCTTCAGGTATCCCTACACTAGAAGGCTATCTTGTAGTTGGACTAGCATGTGTGTGCATAGATGCAGTTGGATAGTTACAACAAAGGGGTACCATGTATGTGCATATATGCAACATGAAAGTTACACTGAATTTTATCTACCTTATCGTTTAAAATCCCCTTAAAGAATTTGCTTAGGTTTTGATATTGTTGATGGGTACCATAATGTTGATCTTGTTTTTTATATTAGCATGATCAATTCTTCTTCTACAATGTTGCCATTATTTATGAGTCAGAGGACCTTGTTTGACATTAAAAGAGTACAAACAAAGGGTTACCATTTTTTATTTGCAACCATTTGGATGCATGGTTTTTTGCTATGTTGTAAAGGTGTTGCTTAACAATGAAACAAGTCATGTTATATATCGCATACTGGTTCAAGAATTTGTTTCAGACTAATGTTGAAAGCCTTCGAGTTTTCTACCTATTCCCATTCAAGTTTAATTTATTGGATGTTTCATATTTGAAGTGGCACTTCCAACATTGGGAGGAGGTTGTGGGTTTTGTCTAAACTCTTCAAAAACATAGTTAGATATAGAAACACTATGTTCTGCTCACGTCACCACTACTCCATTAAATGTTGCAATACCATATGGTTGGAAGAAGTTCAAATCTATAGACAACACAAGACAGTTTGATGAGTTACATGCAGACACAATTAGATTTCATATCAAAACATTAAACTCTTGCAATGACCTTAAAGACAAAACAATATCAAGGATTACCTTGAGTTACGTCAAGGGAGGCAAAACACCAAACAAATGCAAGGATACATTGTGCCAATACAAGCCTACTACCTATATAGAATGTCCCAAACACATTAAGTTGTACCACACATTTTCAAGTAAATATTAGATTATATATGCCAGCGTTAACTACAATCACCAAATACACTAACATGAAATTCTTAGGTTACTACCGTACAAGAGGAGAATTCCACATGATATACAACACCACATTGACAAATGAAAAAATAGGTATTGATGTGTCCAAAACAATGACATCATTATTAATCAAAGTTGGTGGGTACAAAAGACTTACATTCACATAGAAAGACATGAAAAACCACCTTCTCTGTTCGAAAACCTATGTCGAGGAGAAGGAGATTCCAAGGCAATACAATCATATTTCATATATATGCATACGGAAAATCTGGACGTGTTGTTTGTATTAGACTCGAATGATGAAGGTGTTCTAAGGAATGTATTCTGAGTGGACTCTAGATCACTCATTGCATATAAATCTTTTGGCTATGTTGCAACATTTAACCATACATATTTTACAGACATATATGAAAGGTTGCTCGCTATTGGGCACTGAGTATGTTGCAATTATTGAAACTTTTTAGATCAAAATGTTAAAAAGGAGTCTAAAGAAATGTCTTCATATAGGCATGAGATACAAATTGGTCAGCCAAACCTTCTTGGATAGCAAATCCCAAAATTGAAAGAACAAAATCTAAAGATGTTGATGATGGCTTACATTTCTATTTATGGTATTTTATATGCGCCACAAGAGAAAAGATGACTCATCAATTACCATGCCAAAGACATCAAACACAAATGATAGAAAATGGTAGTTGTTTGCTTCACATGCATCACCATGTTTACAAACTTTTTGTGTGGATGCATCAAAAGCTACTTGTCATGCCTTGAAGTTACTTGGAATGTTCTCTATCAATGTAGGATTCCCAATATGGTCAACACATGTGTGTTTTCCATTCATCAAATCATATCGCAGGATGTCCATAGGTCTCTGAGCGTGGAGATCATTGTTTCATGACCCAAGGTAGGTGACTAGAGCTTACTTTAAAGCTTTTATCCCAGCTTGAAAAAGAAAGTCAAAAAAGGCATCTCAAACAACATCATGGCGAAACTTGAAACTAGGATGGATATGACAACATAAAATATGATCACAAGGAATTAAGCCTTGCAGAATGGAAAAATGGATGAAGATCATTTCCAATTTATAGTGGGATCAAAAGACGGTAACATAGAATAGATCCATACTCAAGCACATCATGGATAATTCAAAACCATCAATAGGAATAGTGAAAAGGGAATCTTGTGCATGGTTATCCTATTGGGATGCAAGAACAACATGTTTGTGAGGGGTCATCTCAGAATACTTGTAATGCTGGAATACCATTTTGTAGTAGGTGTCTGCCAATATTGACTCTATCTTTGGTGTGGAATAAGGAAAATTAGACATCTTGGACCAGAAAAGGGATGGAAGTACATTATAGATGGAATATAAGTAGTAAAAATGTGCTACTAGTAGGAATAGGGCCAAACCCACAAAGAATATGGTAGTAAAGCTCTATGGTATGAACTCAAGGGGCAACATATGCATAACTGCCAATATATTGGGTAGTTGTAATACCCAACTCTCCAAGATGCATTGGTAATGTGGCAAGATGCCATTGTAAATAATCAAAACCTTGGCCTTCACCAACAATAATGTGAGACAAGCAATGAAAAATCCCATGCTCAGACTCTTCTGAGGTTGAAGTAATAGATTAAAGTGGTGTTGTATGAAGGGAGAACACCAATTTGGGCATACCAACACCTGACTTGATGAGAAGAAGTTCACTTTGTGGATCATTGAGCAAGGAAAGGAGATCCATTGTATCTAAGGATTTGAGCACCTACTTCGTCAACAAATCCATTGCAAATCACAACTCAATGTAAACTGGACGACTAGGAAGCTTTACATCCTAATAGGATGGGATATGTTAGAAGGGAAAAACCACAAACTGGGGCCCTTTTGGGGTTATCAGAGGGTCAATAGATTTATGTGTTGGTAATGTTGAGATGGAGGCCAAAGTATGAGCCCAAAGATTGTAAAAGAGATAAGGCCTTCGAGACTTCAACAGTGTCACCACTAAGAATTCTGTCATCCAAATAGAAAGATAATAAATCTAAATGGCATTTAACCTTTAAGTGCAAAATATGGGGTTGAGGTGCCAAGGAAAAAAATAGAAATCCAAGTCGATCACCTTGAAGGACCCCAATCGATGACATGATAGGTTCACCCTTATCTCAGTAGAGATGAGTAGGTGAACAATAGCAAAATTAAACCATACGAATGATTGTAGGACATCGAAGATGGAATTCTTGAAAGATGGTGGACCTATCAACCATTTTGAAAGCACTGTAGAATCCCACAAGAGAAAGTGTGTGTATAAACATGATGCTTGTCATGAACAAGGTGTGTCATTAATTAGTTAACGCACTATCACTTAGAGTACTCAATTTTTATGATTCATTGGGTATTCTAAAATTTCAAAAGTAAACAAGAACTTTTTTCTTATACATGTACACAATCCGTCAATACCAAATCATTAATCTATATATAAAGAATTACTATTTCCATGATATGTTTTTTAGTTTCATCATACATGCGACGAAAGAGAATTGTAATTGACCAAGATTAATCAATAATAAATGGTATAAGGATAGTTTTCCCAAGGCCAGACATTGATCATGTTTGTGCACATTATGAGAAAATTGTTGGAAACTATGGATAACATCAATGACATTTCATATCATCTCATCTCATCATACATGATGTGTATGAAAGTTCATCAATTGATGTATTTGAGAGTATTTTGGCACTTGCAGTAGAGAACTGTAGAGTAAAAGAAGATGGTTGGCTATCATGGATGTATTAAATGTGAAAGATGTGGGCATATATATATATATATATATATATATATATATATATATATATATATATATTAGTGACTTCTTTTGGACAGACATGACAACAACTAAGAGGAGACAATCAATCAATTTCTTTTTTGAAATTTTTTTCATCCCAAAACATATCTAAAATAATTCATTAACCAATACCAACTTGTCCAAGAAGAACGTGATGGATAATTTTTATCTAGCAGAATTGGAGCTTATTTAGTCATGATTTTATAATGACTTTTACCATTTTCATATGTTTTATGAACATTTTGCCTATATCACCTCAAATAGTCATTGTGCATCAATATTTTACATTTTACATATACTTAGGACGAAATATTTGTTTTATTAATTTCCAAGTATATTGCTAATTAAATTATAGACATTGACCATGAAAAAATAGTGCAAAGTTGGCACCACCAAAGTAACCACTGACATAAGAGGATGTGAACTGACAACAAGAAAGTAAATATCGAGATGAAATGAGGGGAAGCATCAAAAAGCATTTTTGCACCACCGACCGATGTCGTTGGCACCAACATTTGATGCCCCAAAGAAAGAGGAGAAATCGGTGGGACCGACTATAGTTAGTGGCACCAACATTTGTTTGAAGACATTGATCAAAGGGAGGCACATTTTATGATTGCATGCAAGTGGTTTACTAATTCTTCTTATATAAACCAAAAGAGGATAGTCACCAAGAGTCATTTGATTCTAAAATCATATTGGAAGGTAAGGCTTCGCGTCTAGTGAATATCCCATCAACAATCCTTGTGGAACCATAGCCCAAGAAGGAGGACATGAAGAGACCAGAACAACCTTTCAGGACTTTCTATGGCTTTCTTCTCCTTCCCCTGTTCTCCTAATTCTTTGTTGAGAATGATGGGATAAACACCCATTTTGTAGGACTAGGGAGTAGCTCAGAGTTAATTATGTTCGTATTTATATCTTCATTTAATATAATGTAATCCTTTTCCATGGATTTTGATAATGAAAAAGCTTAATTTTGTTTTTTTATGATTGATCACCATAACGTTGTAATGGAATGTTAATAATTAAATTAGTAGGATTAGCAATAATAATAATTTCTTGTTATTTATGATTGATTGCCATACTTATTAATGAATTATTAACTACTGTGAAGTTGGTTTAACATTTAGAAAAGACTTTATCATCACATTCAATAGCATGCCAAGAAAGTGGGATAAAAACTATGAAGAAGTTATCCAGATATAGTTCTTATCATTTTTTTTCTTGTACCAATACTATAAAAGCGGGTTAGTACCTAGGGTAAATAGTGTCTTACACTATGAAAGCGGGTTGTACAAGCTACAAACACTAGATCCAATTAATAAGTTGTTTTGATATATTACAATGCATGCATATGTTGACACCATGGTGAAACTAATATCATAAAGAATCCATCCATATGATCTTCTATTCACTTTACTTCTTGTATTTTTTTTACTTTCCATACTTAGTTTCAATCAACAAATCAACTCTTTTATTTGGCTTAGTTGCTCTATTTCAATTAGTGTTAGTTTTTACTGTCCAAATTTCCTAGGTTTGATATCTGGGATAGTTTGAATCCCTTTACTACTCTGACATGTACACTTGTGTTTAAGATGCATACTTAATAGTGGCAAATTTTCGATGTTTTTGTCAGGGAATCAACAATACTTAGCACTACAAGTGATGAAACCATCTACTCTTTGCCACTTGTTCTTTTTGTTTTTTCTTTTCTATTTTAAAAATTCATTGCATAAATCTTTCTTGCTATTGCTAAGCTTTTTGTAATTCTCACAATCCATTTTATTTTTCAGGTGTTTATTCATGGACCATACACAAACTACAAAATACGATGAGTCTTCATTAACACCACCACCTGAAGGCAATCTGGAGTGTGAGGAAGAGAAGGAGGTTCTAGAAAAACATGTGGTACCGATTGACAACATGTCTAACCACATGGATTATAAAATAATAAAGAAGTCAAAAAGTATGCATAAGTAAACACAATGAAAAATTAAATATATAACTAAGTGGACAAAATGTTACATAACTTATGTGAGGTATATATATACAAAGTTATAAATTAAGAAAAGTAATTTTGAGTGTCTTAAGAAATTTCTAACAAGTATTTATAATATTTAATAAAAAGTATTATATATTAGTCAACTGTGTGGTTGGCATGAATTGGGAGGTGGCAAAAAGCACATAGAACAAAATAACAACATTGTGAAGGCAAGCACACGAGAATGTGAGTGTATTGAAGTTGATCTTAGTTGAGAGGCTCTCAGTCCACTCATAAGAGTTGTGATTGCAAAGGGCCTCAGTTGGAGAGGCTCTCATTCCACTCATAAGGGACAGTTGCTATGTATTTTCTTGTGGATAATGTTATTCATGTATGATTGACTAGATCTAAGAGTGTTCTAACCGGTCAAAAGTGAACAATCTTTACAATTAAAAACTCGACGACTACAACCATAAAACATCAACACTCATATGAACTATTACATAGGAAGGCAAGTAAAAGTTGAGTGTTGAGAATAATATCACTATCTTTTTAGTTGAAAAAAGTACAAATGTTGCTATTGAAAGTATTTGCATCAAATTGAAAATGTGAAGAAACACATGTAACGCCAATAAAATTTCAAAACTAAAAGTATTTGAATAACTAACACAACTATTGAATTCATCCCATGTGTGTCTTAGTTATACCAAACCACAATCCTATGTTACATGATCTACAAATCACATTTTCTATACCACATATCACGTCTCCCTGACCACAATGGCCACACCTTTCTCACTATGTGGGACACAAACAACCATGAACACCTACAACATGGTACTTTTCCTTCCTCTCCCCTGTACATCCCCCTATCTTCGTGCTACAAATCAAAACAACTATAATGCAACCACGTCATAAAAATTTAAAGAGACCAAGGATGTTTTTCCATCCATAGGTGGGAATCAAGCTGAAGGACCTGATCTAGCTATCATATGTCCAAGTTATTTTTTACTATAACACTATAAAATTAATTAGATTCACTTCCATAATCATCTAGAATATTATGTTCATTCTACTAAAATCCTACTTGCCCAACAAATCCTTCACCTAACATCCAAATAGGGTTTGTTGTGGGTGCCCATTACATTCACACAACAATATCAACTATTCATATTCTTTTTCTTATGTTGAGCTAAAGATTTGTGAAAAAAATTTATGTATTAAGAAAATAATTATCTTACATTCAACCAAAATTGATTGATGTCACATTCTTTAATTTTCTAACTCTTTCTATCATATCCTCGCCCCCCTCAAAATACATATACTCTCTCACCTAAAAAAAACTTCTTCACCATAGAGACCACTATCCTAATCTCTACGCTTACCCTACCTAGTATATTAAATTTTTTCAAGCTTCTCTCCTCTTTAGTTTTTCCTTTCCATATTCGGTAGCTTAAAATTTTGCACCACTATTCAAATTTGAAGAAATAATGAGAAGTGGCAGTATTTTGTACAATATACATACATTTAATAATCTGACGAGGCTCTCCCCCTTCCTACCAAATGTGTTCTTTTGATTTTTATCATTCCCTACCTTTTCTTCATGTTCTTCAAATTATACATCTATCTCTCCATCTTCCTCTACAAACTTCATCATCCTATACTGACACAACACTTTTGGAATGTGTCATTGTGCATGTCAACTAATTCTATAGCGTTGAAGCAGAAAGCAAGTGAATTGTCATGGCACCTGCACATACAATGACATGCAACAGGTTGTCCACCATTTAAATAAACTAACAAGCCATCACATGTTTATGGGTGGGTGGCCATAAAATCCAGACAACATTGTTAAAGAGATGTTTAGTGTGATGAAGCAACAAAAATACACCAAGGAGTCATTCAGGTCATAATGAGCAGTGCTTGAGTTGTTTGATATGAAGAGGTATGGGATGTTACACTTCACCATGTTAACCCAACACAGCCTTATGATCAATGAGAAGTAATCCCAGATAACACTCCCAAAGATGCAAGCTTCAAGTATCCCTATAGTAGAAGGCTATCTTGTTGTTGGGCTAGCATGTGTATGTAGTAGGACAGTTACAACAAAGGGCTACCGTGTGTGCATAGAAGCAACATGATAGTTACATTGATTCTTTGAAATCCCCTTAAATCATTCACTTACATTGTGATATTATTGATGGTACCATAATGTTGATCTTGTTTTTTATATTAACGTGATCAATACTTCTTCTGCAATGGTGCCATTATTTATGAACCGGAGGAGGACCTTGTTTGACATTAGAAGAGTACAAACAAAGGGTAAATATTTTTTATTTGCAACCACCAAGATGCATGATTTTTTTTCTATGTTGCCAAGGTTTTGTTCAACAATGAAACAAGCCATGTTTTATGGCATATTGGCTCAAGAATTTGTTTCAGATTAATTGGTAAAAGCCTCAAGGTTTTCTACCTATTCTCATACAAGTTTAATTAATTGGATGTTATGTATGTGAAGTGGAACTTCAAACATTAGGAGGAGGTTTTGTTTTGCATAAACTCCTTGACAACTTAGTCAGATATAGTAATTACATGCTCTGCTCACCTCACCACTACTTCGTTAAATGGTGCAATACCATATGTTCGGAAGAAGTTCAAATCTATAGACAATGCAAGATAGTTTTATAGGTTACACACAAACAGTACCAGATTTGGTGTCAAAACATCAAACT
Source organism: Alisma plantago-aquatica (assembly GCA_963693085.1). Taxonomy (NCBI): domain Eukaryota; kingdom Viridiplantae; phylum Streptophyta; class Magnoliopsida; order Alismatales; family Alismataceae; genus Alisma; species Alisma plantago-aquatica. The sequence goes on along the minus strand of OY856413.1, from coordinate 1,168,739,266 downwards.
CTTGCAAGGACCCAAAAGACAAAATAATATCAAGTATCACCTAGAGTTACATCAAGGGAGGCAGGACACCAAATACATGCAAGGATACATTGTACCAATACAAGCCCACTGCCTATATATAATTTCCCAAACACATTAAGTTGAATCACACATTTTCAAGTGAATGTTAGATTATATATGTCAACGTTAATTACAATCACCAAATACTCCAACATAAAATTCTTAGGTTGCTACCATACAAGAGGACAATTTCACATGATATACAACACTACATTGCCATGAATGAGAAAAGTAGGTATTGGTGTGTCCAAAACAATGACATCATTACTAATCAAATCTGGTGGGCACGAGAGACTCACATTCACATAGAAAGACATGAAAAAACACCTTCTTTGTTAAAAAAAACTATGTCTAGGAGAAGGAGATGTCGGGGAAATACAATCATGCATAAGGAAAATCCAAACTTCTTGTGTGTATTAGACTTGAATGATGAGGTGTTCTAAGGAATGTATTCTGAGTGGACTCCAGATCCCACATTGCATATAAATCTTTCGGTGATGTTGCAACATTTAATAATACACATTTTACAAACATATATGAAAGGTTGTTTGCACCATTCTTCAGAGTCAACCATCTTGGACAACCAACATGTTGGGTTTTGGATTATTTTTTGATAAAATTACAGAGAGCAACATGTGACCGCAATGCATCAATAAATGTACCTAAGGCTTACTTTCACCATACTAAATTTCTTATTATGTTAACAATGTTTTGGTATAGAGAATTTACCATATTATTCCAAATGTTGTAGTCTTACTAGTTGTACATTATAAGATACGATTATACAAAGAAGATTTTGTGTATACCAATTAACTGACTTTGTTACACACAACTTGCTGTTAGGCACTGAGTATCTTGCAATCATTGAATCTTTTTATATCATAATGTTACCAAGGATCCTAAATAAATGCCTTCGTAGAGGCACAAGATACAAATTGGGTTGCCAAACCTTCTTAGATAGCAAACCCCAAAATTGAAACAAAAGAATCTAAAGATATTGATGATGGCATCATTACATTGAATCATCAGCTAGCATGCCAAAGAAATCAAACACAAACGGAAAAACATGGTAGTTGTTTGCTTCACATGCAGACCATGCTTATGAACTTTTTGTGTGGATGCATCAAAAGCTACTTGTCATGCCATGAAGTTACCTGGAATGTTCCTGTCAATGTGGAATCCCTAGTATGGTCAACACAGGTGTGTTTTCCGTAAGTCCAATCATATAGTAGGATGTCAGTAGGTCTTTGAGTGTAGAGATCATCATTTTGTAGCCCAAGGAAGGTGATTGGAGTTTCTTTTAAATCTTTTATCCTAACTTGAAAAAGAATGCTAGAAAGGGTGTCTCAGACAACATCATGGAGGAATTTGAAACCAGGGTGGATATAAAACTGTACAACACGATCACAAGGAATCAATCCTTGCATACTGAAAAAATAGACAATGCTCATTGCCAGGATATAGAGGGATCAAAAAAATGGTAATGTAGAATAGATCGATACTCAAGTGCATCATGGATAATCCAAGATCATCAATAATAATAGTGAGAAGGGAATCTTGTGCATGGTCATCCTGTAGGGATACAAAAATAACATGTTGGCGAGGGTTCAACTCAGAATCCTTATAATGATGGAATATCATTTTGTAGTACACGTCTACCAATAGTGACTCTATATTTGGTGTGGCAGAAGGCAAACTACACATCTTGGACCAGTAAAGGGATGGAAGTAGATTGTAGATGGAATCATAAGTAGCGAAAAATGTGCTACTAGTAGAAATAGGGACAACCCCACAAAGAATATGGTCCTGAAGCTCTATGGTATGAACTCGGGAGGCAACATATGCATAGCTTCCAACATCTTGGGTAGTTGTAATATCCAACTCTCCTAGATGCATGGGTAGTGTGGCAAGACTCCATTATAAATCATCAAAACCATGGACTTCACCAACAACAATGTGAGACAAGCAACTCTAAAGACCATGCTCAAAGTCTTCTGAGGCTAAAGCAATAGATTTAGGTGGTGTTATATGAAGGGATAACACCAATTTTGGCATACCAACACCTTACTTGAGGAGAAGAAGTTCACTTTGTGGATCATTGAGCAAGTAAAGGCGATCCATTCTATCTAAGGAGTTAAGCACCCACTTCCTCAAAAAATATAATGCAAAGCATGGCTCGATGGAAACTAGACCACTAAGAAGTTTCACATCCCGCATTGGGTGGCATATGTCAGAAGGGAAAAACAAGACCCTGGGGCCCTTTTGGGGTCATCAGAGGGCTAATAGATTTCTTTGTTGGTAATGTTGAGATGGAGGCCAAAATGTGGGCCCAAAGATTGTACAAGAATAAGGCCTTAGATGCTTCAATAGTTTCACCATTGAGAGTTTTGTCATCTAAGTAGAAAGATAATAACTCAATGACATTCAACCTTTAAGTGCAAAATAAAGGGTTGAAGGGATAGGGAAAAATGAAGCACTCCAAGTGGATCACCTTGTTGGACCCCAGCTGACGTCATAATAGGTTCCCCCTGATCTCGATAGAGATGAGTAGGTGAACAATAGAAAAATTCAACCCTAGAATGATTGTAGGACATCGAAAATGGACTTCTTAAAAGATGGTGGACCTATCAACCATATTGACACCATCAGAGAAGCCCACAAGAGCCAAAGTGTGTTTATAAACATGTTTCTTGTAATGAACAAGGTGTGTCATTAATTAGTTAACTCACTATCACATAGAGTACAAAATTTTGATGATTTATCAAGTAATCGAAAATTTCAAAAGTAAACAAGAATTATGTTATACATCTATACAATCCATCAATACCAAATCAATAATCTATATATAAACAATTACTATTAACATGATATGTTTTTTAGTTTCATCATGCATGCCACCAAAGGGAATTGCATCTGACCAAGCTCAATCAATAATAAATGCTATAATGATAGTTTTCCCCAAGGCCAGACATTGATCATGTTTGTGGCACATTATGAGATAATAGTTGGACAAACTATGGAAAACTTCAATGACATCTCATCTCATCATACATGATGTATGTAGAAGTTCATCAAATGATGTATTTGTGAGTATTCTGGAACTTGCAATTGAGAACTACAAAGTAAAATAAGATGGTTGGCTATCATGAATATATCAAATGTGAAATATGTGGGAACATGCATATATTAATTACTACAACAAGTAAAAGGAGACAATCAGTCAATTCCTTCGTTGAAATTATTTTCATCCAAAAACATCTTTGAAGCAATTCATTAACCAATACCAACTTGTCCAAGAAGCACATGGTGGATAATATTTATCTACCAGAATTAGACCTTATTTAGGCATGATTTTAGAATGACTTTTCTCATTTTCATATGTTTTATGAACATTTTTCCCATATCACCTCAAACAGACATTGTGCATCAATATTTCACATTTTACATATACTGAAGAAATCTTTTTTATAATAGCCAAGTATATTGTTAGTTAAATTATAGACATTGACCGCGAAAAAATAGTAAAAAGTAGGTACCACCGCAGTAACCACTGACATAAAGTGGATGTGAACTGACAACAATAAAGGAAGGATCGAAAATAAAGGAGGGGAAACATCAAAAGCATTTCAATACAACCAACCCAAATTTGTTGCACCAATATTCCCCAAAGAAATAGGAAAAGTCGGTGGCACCAACTTTAGTTAGTGGAACCAACATTTGTCTGAAGGCATTATCAAAGGGAGGCACATTTGACAATTGTGTCCAAGTGGTTTCCTAATTCTTCTTATAGAAACCAAAGGAGGATAGTCACCAGGAGTCATCTCATTCTGAATTCACATTGTGAGGCAAGGGATCTCATCTAGTGTCTATCCCTTAGGCCATCATTGGGGTACGTTAGCCCAAGAAGGAGGACACGAAGAGACTAGAACAACCATTCATTAGGATGAGGGGACAAACACCCATTCTTTAGGACCATGGAGTATATTAGAGTTAATTTTCTGCATGTTTATATCTTGATTCAATACAATGTAATCTTTTTTTACGGATTTTGAAAATGAAAAAGCTTAATTTTGTTTTTTATCACCATATTTTTGTAATGGATTATTAACAACTACATCATTAGGATTAAGAGTTATAATAATTGTTTAATATTTATGATTGATCGCCATACTTTTTAATGGATTGTTAATTGCTATGTAAGTCAGTTTAACATTTTGAAAAGACATTATCATCACAGTCAATAACATGCCATGAATGTGGGCTAAACATTATGAAGCAATTATACATATATAGTACTTAACATTTAGTATCTTATATGGACACTATAAAAGTGGGTTAGGAAATAGGCTAAATAGTGTATTACACTATGAAAGTGGGTTTTACAAGCTATAAAAGCTAAATCCAATAAATAAGTTGTTGTGATCTAATATAGTGCATGCATACTTTGACACCATGGTAAAACTAGTATCATAAATAATCCATCGATATGATCTTCTGTTCACTTTACTTCCTATATTTTTTACTTTCTATACTTAGTTTCCATCAACCAATCAACTCTTTTATTTGGCTTAGTTCATCTATTTCAGTTAATGTTAGTTTTTAGCTGTCCTAATTTCTAGATTTTGATATTTAGGACTGTTTGAGTCCATTTACTACTAAGACATGTATACTTACGTTTAAGATGCGCACTTCATAGTGTCAATTGTTTTATGTTGTTGTTAGGGAATCGACAATATTTAGCACTACAAATGATGAAACCGGCTACTCTCAGTCACGTGTTCTTTCTATTTGTTATTTTTTTTAAATCATTTTAAAAACCTTTCTTGATATTAGTAAGTTTTTTGTGATTCTCACAATCCATTTTCTTTTTCAAGTATCTGTTTATGGACCATACACGTCCTACAAACTATGACAAGTCTTGATTAACACCATCACCTGAAGGCAATCTAGAGTTCGAGTAAGAGAAGGAGATTGTAGAAGAACCTGTGGTACCGAATGACAACATGTCTAACAACAAGGATTATAAAAATAGCGTGATGTCAAAGTCTTAGATGTTGAGATTTTTTTTTTGGGATAAGATCAAAGCGTCATTTATCAAGGAACAATTGGATCCTACCAAGAGGAAAATAGTAAACCTAGAGAGATATAAAGTAGATCCTAGACTTGTTGTTCTTATCAAATCCCAATCTTTCCATGGATAGAGTAATGAGGAGTCAATGCAACACATTATCTATTTTTTTAAAATATGTGAAATGATTAAAATAGACCACATTCCTGCCACTATTATATGTTTAAAACTATTTTCATATTCTCTAACATACATGTCTAAAATATGGTTCTTAAGTTTATCATCTGAATCAATAGGATAATGGAACGTGAGATATGTTTCCCTTGAAAAATATTATCCTACTCAAAAACTAACAACATATTGTGTAAAATTTATGAAAAAATATGTTGAATAATCTTATTCAGAGGCATAGGAAGGATTTCAAACATATTAAGGAAAGTACAGAGTTATCAGGTGTTGGTAAGGAATCTCGAATGTCAACTACATAACACACTAACAAGGACGGGTGGTAGGTATCAATAGAGAGATAGCTCCAATTTTTCTCTATTATCTAGTGGGATAAAGAAACAACCTCTCTCGATCAAAACAAAGAAGCATCTCAACATCTTCAATAGAGGTATACCTACAACTATGTATAACTCTCTCCATTGCTTCATACAACATACACAATAACCTAGCTCTATTGCAACAACAACGCCACATGCTTGTCCTGATTAACATCACCAAGGTAAAAGTGAGTTGCCGCAACAACCCAAGTAGTTCTCAAATATAAACTTACATGTATTAAGGTAATATTAGTTGCTACAACCTCCATCTGAGAAGACGACATCAATCTTCTGACATACCCCAGTCCTGGCCAAATCAGTCTCCACAAGCATTATAGACTAATGTCAGCTAAATGTTTTTGCAAACACATGGTGTAGAGTCACACACATCATAGCTTTTACTTCTTTAGACTCAACTCTTTATCATCGACTTTATCACAATGACTGCACAATACCCAACTTCCAGCCATACACACTATGGTGCATGACATAGTCTTCTTTCGACCACAATGCGTATACGAGGGTTTATAACCAACATCCTTAAAAATTCCCACAATCCTAATTCTATTGCATATGAGATAATCAACCTCACATACAAAAAATGATAGAAGAAGCAAAAAAAACACCACACAACCGCCCATCTCCAACCTCAACCCCACTGATGGCTGATGAGATCCCATTCCTGCACTACATGCTAATTGCAAAAACCATGGTGTCGGTTCAACTACCAAAAGAATGGTGTTATCATCACTATGACATAAAGTGATGTAACATCACCATAATCATGGAAAACTAGATATTCCAGATAAAATTTGAGGAAAACAAAGACAACAATATTCATACTAGAAAAGGATGGAAAGAGATGTTGACACATCTCAAGATCCCACTTTATTGGATCATTACCCTTAAACTGACCAGCAAACAAACCCTCACTGCCTAGATCAACGACTTTTTTGTGGAAACCCCCACTCTATGAATTCCGAAAGATTTTTCTTAAGAAGATAAAGTCTCTACATACCAACTCTTTCTCAAAGATATCTACCAAGCACCTCCAGGTACCGAAGTGAATCCTCTTCAAGTGGACTTAGCAACTTCCACTGAGCATTTGACATCTAAGGAGGATATAACTTCATAGGATTACAAATCATAGAACATTAGGTACAATTATGGTAATATTCATGTAACAACACACTCATCTATTTGTTCTTTAGTTTCTTGTATTTATCACAATCCCCGAACTTCCACATCCTCTGCCCAAGTCCCCCCCCCCTCTAACCCCTCTTTCTTCTCTACTTTCCCTCCCATCTCCTCTACAATCTGGGATCTACAACTATCTATCTCCTCTTTCATTTTGAATACTTCTCCTTCTAGTTCGACCTTTGCCACCCACCATCCCAAATGCTATCAGAAACCCCTTCTCTGCACTCTCTTTTTTTATGTGGTCACCTCAGTAAAAATGACACTTTTACTTCCCTTTTTTTTGCTTGTCACAAAATGGGCCATCTATTCTACTCCTACCCTCTACCACTCTATTCCCCCCTTACGTCTCGATCCCTTTTCCATGCACTGGTCCTTGGAACCTTTCACAACTTATCTACCTCGTCAACCCCATCATTCCCCTACCATGTTTTTTAAACCTTTTACCTCCCGTCCGCATCACTTCCTATCCCCCGCTTCCACCACAAACACTATTGCCTACCTCTCTTCACCTAAAGACATTCTTGACCCACCTCCCCCTTCCACCTATTATGAACCCCATGTCCCCCACCTCTCCCTCTGGTCCATTTTTTTTGTTCTTCCCACCATCATTGTCTTCAACCTATTAAAAACATTCCTCTTCATCCTCTTGATTACCCTCTCCTCCAACCCTATATGTCCCCCTCGTACCATTATGGAATCATCTACCCACCTCGATGTTGACTACCCTATTGACCTACCCTTAACTCCATCCATTTTCTCTAGGGATTTTGTAGCCACAACATCATGGTCTCTATCATAAACTTGGATAAACATACAATTAACACCCTTGACATTACCCACACTATGGTATACCTCCTCCTTAGTCCTACCATCCTCAAACCCAAGCTCCTCTCACCATCCCAACTGCTTTACTCTATCCCAGAAGGCACTAAACTTGATCATCTTTTTTTCCAAGTCATGACAATCCCATGTGGTGATAGTTTCATTCAGGCTTCCCTCTATAAGTGGAATGCCAACAAGGTTCGTCCCTTGTAGGCTCAGGAGGTTTTTGGATGGGTTTCCATACCCGACCTTCATCCACATCCATAGGAAGTTGACATCTTCCATAGGATTGCTCATGCCATCAGATCCATTCTACAATTTCTTAGTCGCAACACACTCCAACCCACCAGTTACATAAAAGCTTTGTGTGTCTTCTCGATGAAGAAAACCTATTGAACTTCCTGCATCTATCAGAATACATTTTGGAGAAAATGACTATAATATCAAAATCACTATTGAAAACTCAGCCCATCCAACACCACCTTCACGGACCTTACAAACCATCCTCCTTAATGGTTCTACCCTACCAAGAATCAACTGAGACCTTTCAATAAACACCCTAGAAAGATAAAGCATTATAAAATGGCATGCAAATATAATATAACCTACATTCTTGTAGGGAAAACCCTAAACCAAACAGCCTACCACAACAAAAAAGACAACACACCACCTCTCCAACCAAGCCAACATAACAACCACATTTCATGAATAAAATCAAGCCTTTTCCTTTTGACAACAACCCCACCCCAGCCAAAAATCTTGATAAAAGTACAGTACATAGGTTTAGATATACCATCATAGAAGAACTCAGAACATTGCAAAGCCCTCAAATAAAGAAGATCTCCAAAAATCTAGTTACAGTCACATCCTTCAGCTCCCTCATTGCAACTCCAGAGGAAAACACAAAGAAAAAAAATCATCATGGAAGATGAAGGTACATCATCCACCCCAAAAATTGTGTCATATTTGGAAGCATTGACTTTTTACTATGATTCAGACAACAACAATACTTATGATTTTCCTATTGATAATATTCCAATATAGCACCTCATCTGATATAAGCTCTTTTACTAATTTTTCTTTGGGTTGGGCATTACAATTGAAGATGACTCTACTGTGAATATAATCGTTAATGATATTGAACAATACATAGGACGGAAAATGACAAACACATCAATGTCTCCAAAAATGAAACAACATACTCAACATTGTATAAAGCCAACACATATTTCCTTGGAGATTTATAGTAGATAAGATGATCATAGCTACATGAAATTTTGTGGAGCATCAAATTGTACAAGACGTAGAACCATCAAGAGTTTTATCTACACAAACAAAATTAACATCAATCCAAGAAAAACTCACCTCTCACCTTTTGCATTCAAAATCATAGGAGAATATATATATATATATATATATATATATATATATATATATAGTATAAAGTCCCACCTATCGGTTTGAAAGGAGGGATTATCATAGGAGTCACCAAAAAAATTCTGATATCACTAGACATGAAAAATGATCATACAAAATTACCATCCACATCACTATCATTCTCGACTCACAATCATGGATCTTAACAAGCATTTACAGTGAGCCCAATCAAGATAAACAACATTTTCTTGATGAAATATATGCACTAGCAACGGTCTACACAGACACCCCATATCTTATAGGTGGAATTTTGACCTTATTACAAATTACCAAGACATACTCAACACAAATTGTACTTCTATACCACCGAGTAGTTTTGATAAGCGCTTCTAAAACCTCATCACTCACCATCACGTAATAGATATCCAACCATCAAACACCCATTTAACATGGAATAGTGGATTGTCTTGGGCTAGAGTAGATTGATTCCTATGTTCCAACAAATGGGAAGACCTATTCACAAACACTTTATGTACCATGGCTTCTAGACCCATCTCTGAACACTTTCTTATCATTGTTAACAAAAAGCATATCTCATGGTGACAAAAACCATTTAGAATTGAAAACTTTTGCATGAAAGACCCAAAATTCAAAACTATCGCACCCGAAATTAGCACCACACAATCACATATAGTGAACTACATTATCACATACACAACAACACCAAAACAATTAGAAGATTCCTAGAAACATGGAACAAGAATGGATTTGGAAATATTCACAGATAACATATCACATTAGAAGCAAACTATCGTCTGGAAGACAATAACCCATACATTGACCCTGTCTACACCTTATCCATTAAAATAAAAATCATTAATATCCAAACATATATTGATGTCCTTTAGAAAAAAGATAAAAAAATTAGATGGGTGAACGGGGGGGACAATGCAATTTTTTTAACAAATGTTGTAAGAACAACTCCAAAATAAACCCTATCATTGTGTATACATCATATCTACCCATTCCACAAATAGACATACCATCACAACCCATATTTTATGATTACTAAGATCACAACAACATCAGTATCAAACAAAAATTGTATATGGGAAAAATCCCATCTTGCAGAAAAATTACTTGAAAAGAAACTCATGGAGGCTCATTACCAACAATATAGAATAAATACTCAGGAAGTTTATAAATAAACAAATTTTCATAATCTAGAACATCATTCAAACTCCCTCACATGTTGCCAAACACATTAATTTCTAGTAAGATCCATTGTATCATGGCTCTACTATACAAAACATTCAACCAATTATCCACAAACCCACATATTGTTCAAACTAGACACATCCATGGCCATGTCTCTCCTCATTAGTCATTAAAAACACTACCTCAAACAAACCCATACATACTAGTTTTCATCTAACTATATCCTTGACATCCTCTGCCAACTGAAAACTACTACAACTATCAAGGTCTCATGGGTATGGGGAAACATATGCCCACACAAGGCCTATCATTTTCTCTCATATATAGGACCCAAATGTACCACATGTGATATTTGGAATAGCATAGGACCTGTCAAAATAAAATTTATTCCATGTCTTATTAGAAACAATAAAATCCTTCTAGGAATCAACCTCATGAAAGATGGACCATTCAAATAATACATGTGTTACAAAAAAATAAATCAACCTCACATCTTTTTGTGAAATACTCCTTCACCACTCAGATCAAGAATCACTTCTTCTACACACAAAACAACAATAAAATCACCCTTGAAAAATTTCTCAAAAAGATCCTCATAACATCCAAATGATCCATCACATGAACATCAAGGGTCTAGACAATTTTAGCTGGAACAAGGCCCATGACAAGATGATGACTTGAGGGGCATCCTTGGAAAATTTAATAATAAGACTGGGACATATTTTAAAAAATCAAACAGGGAGAAAAAACTGGAGGCCCAACACAGAAGTTTAAAGACACAATTAGTCCAGGTAGTAACGATGTGGCATAGTTGAAGAAACCTTCTTAATAAAAGTTTCTAAGAAATACAAAGACAACACATTAGCACCAAAAAGATAAGAAAATCTCTATCTATGTAAGAAATGTATGTTCCATGAATGATGAGAAAGAGAAGAATACTCTTGACCTAAACTTCCTACAACACATGTAGTCATTTGAACCTCAAGAGGTAGACATTGATGCCTGGATAATTGGACTACAGAGATAGAAAGAGACTTTTGCATAGATGAGAGTTCCATATTATGAAAAAAACATAAATTAAAGGATGCTAAAGGAGAGCTAAGTACTCCTCAAGTCCAACAAATGATGCCCCCAATACAAGAACAAGTCAAGGTTTGACTTTGCAGTGGGTGGTCATAATTGATAAGGAGGAATCCATGTTTGATAAGGATAAACTAATTATTGGAAATCCAAGTTCCAATAAAGTAGAGGATGTGATCAAGTCTCAAGATTAGGGGAGCAAATATCTAATCGATCATATATCCATCCTTATAGGCATCCCATGTCGCCTCCCCAAGTCACTATTCATGTGACTAAATCAAAAGGACACAAAAATCAAAGGATAAAGAGGAGAAATTCAAAGAATTATTGAATTTGTTCCACTAAATCCATGTTAACCTTCCATTTGTGGTGATTCTCAAGAAAATTCCATCTTATGGAAAATTCTTGATGCAAATCTTCAACAAGAAGAAGCATATCAAGGACGCAAACCATTTCATTGTTGTTGAGGTTGTAAGCATGTTAATCCAAAGATGGATCCCTATAAATAAGAAATACCTAGGATGTTTAAAAATCCTCTATTATATTGATAGCATACAATTTAGAGAAGCAAACTATGATTTTGGGGGGCAAGGATCAATTTAATGTCCCTTACTACATTTAGAAAACTCAAAATGAGGGAACCTACAAAGAGCAGTATGACTTTACAACTGCAAGATGATTCTATTGTAAAATTTATAGGGAAGCGTAAAGACATACTGGTTAGAGTGGATGCATTAATATACCCCATTGAATTTGTGGTAATGTACATACCAGAAAAGAAAGGATCATAGTTACCCTTCGCATGACCGTTTTAAGCTACTACAGATGTAATCATTGCCAAGGGACAAGGATACCTGACTTTAGGGATCAAGAATGACATGGTGAAATTTTGATTCCAAATCATGCTTCACCACCCGCTCGTGATAACCCAAGATAGAAGTAAGAATTTTGTCAATCCTAGGACATAAAAAGACACTCTATGGGAAGCAACCTGCATGTTTTTTAATAGTTTTAATTCTGCATTTTGTGGAGTTCTAGTTTTAGTTAATTTTGATACAATATGATAGTACATTATGAGTGTATTTAGTGTGATGAAACATGGAGAAGTCAATTCACTAACACAAGTAGGTGGCATTAACTCATCAGTAATTGGGTAGTTACAAGTTGAAAATAAAATGTTAGTCCCATCAGACAACTAGTTGGGGGGACATACTCAAGTCAAATGATGTGGAACAATTTATTTGATCAGAGCTAGTTAGTGTCACCAACCCCTATTGGTGCCAGTGAGATGACGGAAGAGTGTGACCAATAGCCTCAGCCTGATGACCACACATACAAGAATCCAACAATGACCGAAGAACCAAGTCATGGATTTTTGAGTGCCAGTACAATCAACTCAAGTTGGTACCACCAATACGATGGATCAACAAGTCGATTCTTCCATAGATCACAATTGTGATATCAACCACCAATACCAAAAGATCACACATATAGGAGTGCTTGTCCGTATGGCCAATTCAACTCAGTGGTTTATTGATGAGCGCCTCTCCTCCTATATAAGGAGGAAGATTTTATTTGGATTTCTCAAAACTCAGGCATCTACTCCTCAAGCACTCTTTTTATATCTTCCCCAAGCATCTCTTCACCGACCAACCACTTCACGAATCGCTCTCCTTCTTCCTTTCAAAATGGCGAGAAAATGTCCCTAACGAAAATCATCTTACTCAGTAGAAACACCTTCCCACCTCCTTTTATCCCACGACTAGAACTAGAAACCAATGAGTATAAAAATATATGTTTTGATCATACAAAGAATGACTTCAAGGCCACTTACTATGGTAAAGCAACCTTTATTGAGAAACTTGACTTCATTAACAACTTGGTCAAAGTATGCGCAAGGAAATAGGGGCGAGAGATAATGCATCAAAAACAAAAAGTTAAAACCCAATTCTCTAGATAGCAAGATTGCGTCAACAACAATGTATCTAGGAAGGAAGGTTTGCAAGGTTATACATAGTCCTGAAGCAAGTCCGGGGACATTACCCTTGAAGTAGCAACATGCTTCATCTCCAAGAAGAACTCAAACATTTGTCACAAATAGCAACTTGTTTTGGCACCATGGACGGTGGTTGACGGTGTCCTCCTAGCAGCAACCAACAAAATCAGGTCACTAGAGTAGTCCATGCGGGCCACCTGGGACTTCACATTGCACTACTAGAGCCAACAGGAAGGATTTTTCCCCTTCTGTCAGTGTACTATTCACCAACATACTCTCCCAAAATTGTTCTTAGTTGTTCCCCTCGTTGTCCGTCCCTTTAACGGGTAGGACTTGCATGGGCTCTCTATTGGTTACCACAACTAGAGAGGACAACAATTGTTAGAGAAACTGATTCTGAATTGTGTGCGTACTCCCAATACCCTTCTATTTATAGTAGAGGCCAGGGTCAGAATTCCCAATTTGTGAGGGAGTAGAAGGGTCTGAAATCATGAATAAATTAGAACCTACGAATGGCGAACTGGTCAGTTAGCACACCCAACCGGTCGGTTGGTGCATGAGATGATCAGTTCACATAGAGAACCGGTAAATTTGTGTAGTTTCCTATTCTGAATCATAGTGGTATTCAATGTATGATTAATGCACATCATAAAGTCAGCACCAATCTTGGATCCAATCAAATTAATCATTATACTGAGCGGTTCATCACATGAGTTGATCGGGCGGAACCTGTGAACCGGTCGGTTCACTATCTTAACAGATTGGCTCACTCATGGGTTCATCCATTGATCATCCAATGTTGATTGCAATTGACCTAACACTTCAACCAATCAGTTCAACACTTGAACTGGTTAGTTCAGGGTGCATTCAGTCAATTTTAAAACTCAATTGTTTAATTGAATACTTAAACACCTTTAGTAATCAAATTAAACATCATTATGAATATACTCCTTTAATCCAAGTGTATCCTATGTGTGTCACCCTATAGGTCCATAACAACATTGGTAGTGAATGTCCATAACCAATTATGACATCACAAGCAAAGAGCGGTGCCTAGTCACACATCATTGATACCCAAGTGATTTGGAAATTTGGAGAACAACTTCAGCCTACAATTCATGATCATTGTTACCGTGATCATGTAGTTCCCTTGTTTATGATATCTGTATTGAACTTGAGGAATGGAATTGTCATCCTATCAATGTTTAATCCATGTTCCTTGAACTAGAGAAGACTATCTGAGATGCATGTGAGTTCACATATCACATATTAAATCACATGAGTATGGTCGTACAATACTCAGTCTCTCTTATCAAGAGGCCAGGATATCGATCTCCTATACGAGTGACAAATCTCATCTACTTCACTTGCATTCAATCCCATGTGTCACAACTACCCAAGCATCACTGTTATGGCAATCCTTATTTAGGGTTATGTTGCATGATGTCAAAGTATTGAACTCCATGTGATAAAAGTAGTGACTTCAAATATAAGAATATTTTCTTGCCAACACTTATAATATTGTTCTTTAAACTGTTCAATTTTCGTAACATCGGGCAATGGTGTTTGTGAAATAGTAGAAACAATGACAATTTGATTGTTATTATTTGATGGCGTCACAGGTGTAGAGGGGATTTCAAAACCTTCCATTTTAGTGCCAATCAGAATAAGAAATACTCTTAAGATTATTATTTGACAAGGGGTACAAACCACGAAGAAGCAATAAACATAAAAGATCATACCAGACAGAGGCACTAAGGCATGCAAGATGCATTGTCCTTACGAGTGTTTCTGCATTTCTTGACAGAGAGCGTCAATGCAGTCGATGACTATGGTGACTACTATTCCAGGATCCAACAACGGCTGCTGATGTGAAGTGTGCACACACACACTAGTGAGTGAACATAACTAATCATTCTTCTAGTGAGCAGTGAAGCGTAGAGAGAAAACATGAAAACTAGAGTGTTGTGTCTGACTGTCTACAAAGATGGTGGAGATATTTGTTAAATAACAAAACAAAGTGCTCATTAACATATGTGTGTGGTTGTACAACACTGAAGGGATGTATTGCAGTTTGGAACTGTGTAACGAATAGGTGCAATCGGACTGAAAGAGATACAACACATGTTAAAAATGGTTCAGTGAACCAAGGAGCAAAACCAAACTGGGGCGGAACCCACGCAAGGAGGATCAGGAGGCCAGATTTGCACCTCCCTGAAAAACCACTAGAGGGGGGTGAATAGGGTTTTATGATTATTTTATGATAATTTAACTCAAACAACCACACATGAAATAATAAGAAGGAGACAAGGTGTTTAGAGTGGTTCTAACCTTAGCAAATACTAAGGCAGTCAATCCACTACCCGGTTGCTTACCCAACCGAGATTTTGAAAGTATTAAATTTTATTACCTCTCAAGGATATTACATAAAATTACAATACTTTCTACACCCTTTGGACAACCTTCACCTTGAAGTATTTGCACCAACCTTGAAGAAGCCTTCTTGAAGTAAATTCAAGCTCCCCCTTGAAGTAGCCTTCCTCTTGAAGTAGCTTCCCATTGCAACAACCTTCTAGAAGTAGTCCAAAGATCTCCTTCTTCACCAGGAAGATCAAACCCTCTCCAATCCGTAGCCTCCAACCCTAGGAGTAGCAAGGAGAGTACAAAGAATAAGAAAGAACAAGAAAGAAAATGGAAATTACAATTACCACTTTGAAGCACAAGACTTGATTTGCCTATATCAAGCGTATTGATCTCCTAATCAATGAGTATTGAAGTGTAGGTTTAGTGGATAGGAGATGCAAGCCTATAGGACATGAATTTGGAGCAAGGGAAATGAGTAGCCAATGCTAGTGTTGCTCAATTGCTCAAAATAGATTGCCGATTGCAAGTATGTAAGCTCAAGTATTGCACAAGTGTACTTTGAGTGTCCTATGGCTTCTCCTATTTATAGGAATGGCCTATGGATGCTTAAGGACGTTCTAGATACCTTCTAGGGGGTTCTTAATGCTTAACTAGCCGTTAGGTATCCATTAGTTGCATTAGCAACGACTAGTTAATTAATTCTGAAAAGTGCAGACAGAACTCATCTCGGTCGAAGAATTGTCGACAGAGAGTCCTTCTCGGTCGAGGTTTTGTTGACCGAGGGACTTCCTGGAGCAAGTGTTTACAACGTTCATTTCCAACTCCCAACCACCTTGTCTGCTGGGTCTAAAGGCTACCTGGGTCTTTCTCAGTCGAAGAGTTTGTTGACCGAGAGTGTCTCAGTCGAGAACTTTGTCGACCGAGATTGACCCTGTTTCAATGTTTTTTTTAAAAAAACAAATACTAAGTGTGTGTATGAGTGTGCAGATGTGACACTGTTGTAGAGGATGACCTATCTAAGTGTTGTGATTGGCTATGGAAGATCTAACACTTGATTTACATGATGTCTAAGTACTTGTACATTATATATTTGTACAAGTTTTTACATTTGATTACATTCATGACTTAAAGCAATTTTAGCATATAAATCTTCCAATTGTTTGTCATCCACCTAAGCCCTGCAACACTCAAGTAGCACGTTAGATCCACAAGAATGAAATGTTTGTCATTATCAAAACAAAGGGATTAAATGATGTCCATTTAGCCAACAATCTCCCCCTTTTTGAAGATGACAAACATTTCCAAAATATAAATCAACTAGTCTATAAAATGAGTTGAGTTTCATACCTGAGATTTACTTTATGATTTGTTTCTCTTGTTTATGAAATGTGTGCTAATTGTTCCCAAAGAAGTATGGAACATAAAATCCAATTCTTTAGGGAATATAGCAACTTTTAATGTAAAGCCAAGAGATTATGAAACTCATTGATTGAGTTTTTCAAAGTTACCATTTTAAGATTTACATTTATTTCTCCCCCTTTGTCATTTCAAAAAGATATCCATTAAATATTAATGTAGAAAAAATCCCCCTTAATTTGATATCGTCCATAAAAAGATAACCATCAAATCTTTCGAAAAAGATGTCCATTTGGAAGCCACAAATTATAATACAATTAAAACCATTTTCAAGAAGCACAAATATCAAAGAAAACATCCTCTAAGGGAGTGATGAGTAGTTGCTTCCTTATTTTGTTAAATTGGTCTAGTGGAAGTGGTTTTGTGAAAATATCAGCCAATTGATCTTCCGTATCAACATGATGAAGGGATACATGATTTTTAGAGATATGATCCCTTAAGAAATGATGACGGATTTCAATATGTTTGGCTCGACTATGTAAAATGGGATTATGTGCTAAGTTTATAGCACTTTTGTTGTCACAAAAGATAGGCGTGGATGAAAAAGTAAAGCCATAATCGTTTAACACTTGTTGCATATAAAGCACTTGAGCACAATAGGATTCAGATGCCATATATTCAGCTTCAGTTGTAGAAAGGGCAACCGTATTTTGTTTCTTGCTAAACCAAGATACTAAGGCTCTTCCTAACAAGAAACAACTACCACTTGTGATCTTGCGATCAAGTCGACAACCACCATAGTCGGCATCAGTATAAGCTTTAAAATCCAAGGATTGTCCTTTAGGATACCATAAACCATAACATGTGGTGCCAGCTAAATATCAAAAAATTTGTTTGACGACTTGAAAATGAGTTTGCATAGGCTGTGATTGAAATCAAGCACAAAGACCAACTAAAAACATTATGTCCGGTCTAGAAGCGGTTAAGTAAAGCAAACTACCAATCATGGCTCTATATAAGGAGTCATCAATAGGTTCCCCATTTTCATCCTTATCAATTTTAATGGAGGTAGCCATTGGAGTGGTAGCATGTTTGCAATGGTCCATCCCAAAGCGTTTTAAGAGTTCATCGGTATACTTTTCTTGGCTTATAAAAATCCCAGCAGGCGTTTGTTTAATTTGAAAACCAAGAAAGAAAGTTAGTTCACCCATGAGGCTCATTTCAAATTCCTGTTGCATTATATCACTAAATTGTTTGCACAATGATTCATTGGAAGCACCAAAAATAATGTCATCAACATATATTTGCACAACTAGAAAATTAGATGTATATGTTTTGAAAAATAAAGTAGAATCTGAATTTCCAATAGAAAAATCGTTATCAAATAGATAGTTCTTGAGCCTTTCATACCAATTCCTAGGTGCTTGTTTTAATCCATAAAGTGCTTTCTTAAGTTTGTATACATAGTCACCTTTTTCCGGTATTTCAAAGCCAGGTGGTTGGGCAACATATACTTCTTCTTGGATTATTCCATTTAGAAATGCACTTTTTACATCCATTTGAAAAAGTTTGATGTTTTGTGTGCATATATAGCTAGTAGCATTCTAATGGCTTCAAGTCTTGCTACTGGTGCATAGGTTTCATCAAAGTCTATCCCTTCCTGTTTATTATATCCTTGTGCTACTAACCTAGCTTTATTTCTTACCACTTCTCCTGCTTCATTTAACTTATTTCTAAAAACCCATTTAGTTCCAATAATGGTTTTATCTTGTGGTTTAGGAACTAAGTCCCATACATCATTTTTAGTGAATTGGTTTAATTCTTCTTGCATTGCCATTATCCAATAGTCATCTTTGAGAGCTTCAGTCACTTTCTTGGGTTCAATTATAGAAACAAATGCCATATTTGCAACATCTTTAAAAGAAGAACGAGTTTTGACTTTATCATTTGGATTTCCAATGATTAATTCTTGAGGATGATCCTTAATAAGTCTAGGAACAGGTTGTGTCTCAATTTGGTGAGTATTAGTAGTGTTTTTGTCACTATCATTTGGTATGGATAAATTTTCTAATTGATGAGTGAGATCAACTATTTCAAGATTTTCAGATTGTGGCTCTTCATGAAAAGAAATGTGAATGGATTCCTCAACTTTTCTAGAAATAGTGTTGTAGACTCTAAATGCTTTGCTAGAGGTGGAATATCCCAAGAAAAAGGCTTTATGTGATTTAGAGTCAAAGTTGTCTCTATCCTCTTTTGTGTTCAATATATAACATGTTGATCCGAAGGTATGAAAATAATCAACCCTAGGTTTCTTAGTGTACATGATTTCATATGGTGTTTTCTTCAAAAAAGAGTGAACCGTTACTCTATTTAACACATAGCAAGCTGTGTTTACTGCTTCAGCCCAAAATGTTTTAGGTGTATTATGTTCAAGCATCATAGTCCTAGCCATTTCTTGTAGTGATCGATTTTTCCTTTCAACTATCCCATTTTGTTGTGGAGTGCGTGGAGCAGAAAAATTGTGAGTGTAGCCTTGAGATGTGCAAAATTCTTCAAATAAATGGTTCTCAAATTCTCCACCATGGTCACTCCTAATTGTACATATTTTGTTTTGTAATAGATTTTCAATCTTGGAACAAAATTTTATAAAAACTTGAATAGTGTCATCTTTGTTTGCAAGAAAGTGTACCCATGTATATCTACTATAATCATCAACAATAACAAAACAATATCTTTTGCCACCAATAGATTGTGTTCGCATAGGTCCAAATAAGTCCATATGTATAAGTTCTAGTGATCTACAAGTGCTAAGTACATTTTTGGGTTTGAAAGAGGTTTTAGTTTATTTACCCAAGGTACATGGTTCACAATTTGCAGTTTGATCAAAAGATAATATAGGCAAACCACGAACAAGATCATATTTAACTAGCTTTCTGATAGCATGTGAACTAGCATGACCCAATTTTCTATGCCATAGTTGTAAAGAATTTTCATTTGCAAGTAAGCATTTTCCAACTACAGATTGCATAGAGTTAGGTCTAAGAATATAAAGATTTCCAACTCTTTTTCCTTCATAAACAACATTTGTAGTATTTTCTATTAGTAACTTGCAGCAATTTTTGTTGAATAAAACATCATATCCACTATCACATAATTGACTAACACTTATTAAATTATGATGCAAGCCATCAATAATTAAAACATCTTTATTTCAGGGTTTGTACCAATATTACCTATTCCAACAATTTTACCTTTACCATTGTCTCCAAAAGTAATTGTTCCACTTTTCCTTTCCTCAAAAGTTTGAAAGGCCTCCTTGTTTCTGGTCATGTGTTTGGAACATCCACTGTCAACCACCCAATCCTGCATTAAGATGTAGGTTTTGGTACCCATGTGATGGTCCGTTATGGTTAGGTACATTTAATTACAAACTGAACATGTTTTAACAAAGAAAGATGATCAGAACTTCATTCGGTCAACAAAAGTTCGACTGAAATGTGTCTCGGCCGACCAATTTGTCAATCGAGAAAGTTGCTGATTTACAAATTAAACTAAATAGAAGCAGAAGTCTGTTCGGTCGACAGTTTTTCGATCGATTTTAGCTCTGATCGATCATTTCTCGACCGGAATAGTTGTTGTTTCACTAAGATTTCTGTTGTAGATTTTGATTTGTCACATGCATTTGCTCGGTCGAAGTATTTCTCGACCGAGAGTATCTCGGTCGAACTATTTGTCGATTGAGAATGTTTCTGTTTGTCTCAGTAATTTGTTTATATCAGTTCTAAATTTGAAATAATGCGTGAAGCTATTTGTTTAGTTGAGATAAGACATTTTGATTTTCAAAGATAAGCATTAGGTCATATCTCAACTAAATTACATTCAAGTCTTCTAAGTTTGAGGTTTGGGGACCCAAACTAACTCAGAATCCTTCTTCTTATAAGGGCATGAAAAAGAGTAATGTTCAAGATGTAGACAAAAGTGACAAGTAATAGAGTCAATTTCATTTCTCTTTCTAGGATTTGGAATTGTGATCTTAGGTACAAACATGATCTTCAATGCTTGATCTCTTTTGGCTTGATAGAATTTTCCTTTAGAAACATATCCTAAGCCTTTTCTTCCATTGTAGCTAGATGAATTTTTCAGAATATTACCAAGAATGTCATTTCCCTTTAATCCATTTACTTCTCTTTGTAGCTTAGCAATCTCATCCATCTTCTTATTTATATCTATCCTTGCTTGATCTAAATCAGATAATAGAGAGTTTCTTTCTTTAACAACATTATCATAATCTAGATGATTACATAGAATAGGTTGAGTCTGAAAGTTGTTTAGTTTGGCAAGCAAATCAACCTTTTCTTGAGAAAGAAGATCATGATTCATTTCTAAATTAAGTATCTTTATGTTACAATCATTTAAAGATGTTTTCAAAGACAAATTTTCAAGAGCAATATTATTCTTTTCAGAAGAAAGATCATTTAATCTAGCATATAGATCCTCATTAGTTTTAGTGACCTTCTTTAGTTTCTTTTTGCAGTCAACATACTTGTCATGAGTTTCTTTTAGACTAGCAATTAAATCTTCTTTAGGCAAATCAAGAAGGCTTACCTCTTGGGAGTCGTCATCATCTTCTCTTGCCATGAGACACTCCACCTTCTCTTCTCCACTTTCACTCTCACTTGACTCATCCCACATAGCTTTATAAGCTTTTTCTCCCTTCTTTTTGTGTGATCTTTTCTTTTCTTTCTTTGCTTTAGGACATTCATTTTTGAGATGTCATTTCTTTCCACATTCAAAACACCTAGGAGGAGAAGAAGAAGAACTAGCAATTCTGTTAGATTTAAATCTTCTATATTTCTTACCATTAACAATTAGGGCTTCTTCTCCTTCTTCTTCACTTGTTTCATCACTTTCTTGCATGATGATCTTTGAAGCTTTTAGAACCATATCTTTCTTTCTTCCTTGTTGCAGTTCACGCTCTCGTAGTTCCTCTTCCTCCAAGGTTGCCTCATGTGCTTCTAGGTTGCCAATGAGTTGCTCCATCCTTAGTCGGGTGAGGTCATTTGCTTCTTTAATGGTAGTCACTTTGGGCTTGTACTTGGGAGGAATAGATCTAAGAATATTTGATACTTGGTCTTCCTCACTAATCACTTTACCTAAAGCATTCAAACCATTCACAATAGAAGAAAATTTTGCGTACATTTCACTAATAGATTCATTTTGATCCATATGAAATTGTTCAAATTTCTGTTTAAGCATTTCGATTTTAGAATTCTTAACTTGAACAGTTCCTTCATATGTTATAGAAAGTCTATGCCATATCTCATAAGCCATTTCACAATTTGATATTCTATTAAACTCACCAACAGAAATTGAACAATAAAGTATACTTACAGCTTTTGCATTCATTTGGGCAGATTTTACCGTATTAGTATCCCAATTTGCATACTCCATTTGAGGAAGTTCATATGGAGTTGATACCATTCTCCATAAGTCCCAACTGATTCCTTGGAAGTAAAATTGCATCCTCCTCTTCCAGTAGGTGTAGTTAGTGCCATCAAAAGCTGGAGGTCTAGCCATGAATGTTCCTTCCAAGTTGAGGTTGTTGAGCAACCTGTCACCCATTCTTCAAGACTTTGTTAGAGTTCCTTGAAGCCTTGCTCTGATACCAATTGAAAAACCACTAGAGGGGGGTTGAATAGGGTTTTATGATTATTTTATGATAATTTAACTCAAAAAACCACAATTGAAATAATAAGAAGGAGACAAGGTGTTTAGAGTGGTTCCAACCTTAGAAAATACTAAGGCAGTCAATCCACTACCCGATTGCTTACCCAACTAGGATTTTGAAAGTATTAAATTTTATTACCTCTCATGCACTCTCTTCAGGGAGATTTCAATTATCCATCCCCAGATTATAAAATTATTGAATCATGGCATATAGCGATACTCTGAGCCACGGGCCAGTTCACTATTCTCATTACTGAATCTACGACCGCATTCACACTTGAGCCAGGATATTGCATATAGCTGATCCTCAAGATTGTGTACATAAGGGGATTAGCTCACATATGGCCGTCCAAGCTCACGCCCCCCCGCATATTCAAAAATATGCGCTCCAGGTTATCCTACAGGGAAAACTCGTTTCACCATTTCAGAAAATCCTAACGCTAAATGGATCTATGGTCAAGGCAATTGCATGATACTATTCCACTTGATTAATTATGTACATTACAATATCTTTTATCATCAGCCAAGTTTCAAACATGAATTATAACATATTCTATAAAGAAAGGTGTAATACATTTATCAAGTACTTTTATAACCTTTGGAACACTTTGAATGCATAACACTCGGGATCTCAGTCCCTTATCATGTTACTGGGAATTCTCATCCCTTAACATTGTCATCATCATGATTACTAGATTTGGGTATTCAAACCCCTAGTTCATCACTGAACAGTGTTACCTCTTATCAGGTAATTGTTACCTCTAGGTCCTCAGTCCAAGGTATTCATTACACTTGTTGTACAAGTATTTCTCATAGCTCACAAGTCCCATTAATCATATTATCACCTCTCACTAGGCAACAACTATCTTTGAAGATATCAGACTATATAAACATTATACTTGTTGTACAAGTATTTCTCATGGCTCACAAGGCCCATTAAATATCTTGTCACCTGTTACTAGGAAATAACTATCTCTGTAGGTCTTCAGACCTTTATACTTGTTGTACAAATATTTAACATGGCTCACAAGGCCCATTTAAATATGTATCATATAAAACATCACAGCTCATACCTGGCTATGCTCATCATCTCATGATTCCTGCATGGTTAACACTTCATGATAAAAACACTAGCAATATATGATATCACCACGGAATGCAAGAGAAATACATCTTTCCCATTATTAGCATTAGGATTTCTCATTCTAACCATTTAGGGTTTCATGCGCATACGATCACCCTTCATTAGGGTTAGGGTTTCCCCTTATTAACCAATTAGGGTTTTAAATCATATCATCACCCTTCATTAGGGTTAGCGTTTTACCCTTATTAACAAATTAAGGATTCAAGATCATATTATCAAGAATCAAACCCTAATTCATTTCTCCACACATCTAGGAGCATACACTGATATCATAAATATTCAATCATATTTATTCTCATCATTTATCATTAAATGATTATCAATATAAAGTATGAGTTTCTCTCTCATCCTCGCTAGGATATTGATTACATCATTCTTTATTAACTTGGCCTATCCCTTTCTTAAGGTATGTTAGCCTACACTTATCAAAGTGCATTAAACTCATTACATCTTAATGTAACAATTGACATGACACACTTCATGTGTTACTCATCCATGTATATTGGATTTGAGGTGCATTAAGGTGTATCAACCTTGAGGTGCTGGATGTGATATTTATCATGCCTTGGTGTATCACTTCCCTCATCACTTTTAACTTACTTAAGTCATCAACTTATCTTGTATTAGGGTATTTCCCATCCTAATACTTTATGCACTAACTCATCCCATTTATCTTGTAGTGTATTGGTCATAATATTGCTTTTTTGCCTTGTTTGCTAGCTTAGTGTAGTGTACACCTTTTCTTATTTGCCTTAGTGTAGTTTGTTCTTTTCTTACTTAGTAGAACTAATTGTCTAGGGTTAAGATAGGTTTTAATATTGCTTGTCTTCCCTTACTTGCTTTCTTGCTCAAACATAGTGTAATCAATCAAATCACCTTTAAACCCTTCAACCCTAGACTCCGCAATAGGAACCTATCCCAACAACTAACCTAGCTCTAGTGCCCCCTTTTATACCTGTGGATCGACCCCTATACTTTCCACCCTCCTATACCATGACATGACCCCGTGTGCTTGAGGGTGTAGTGTTTTAGTTTATGTGAGTGTGTTGAGTTTATGTCCTTTATAAATTCAAAAGTTTAATCCACCGTGTGTTTTTGTTTGTGGGGTTGCATCTATTAAAACTCCGCATGACCTGAATCTCCCACCATGGCCATCTATAGGGCTTCTAAACTTCTCTCTGATCCCTAGCTGTTGACGGTGTTGAGCCCTACCCCTCTCGCACCAGTGAAACCTACCACGTGCGAGACTCCAAGCAGTATCAATCGAACCCGCCCAACTCTCTGGGCCGTCCGGGTGTCCACCACTTGTTCCTATGGCTGGAGTTCCCTAACAATAGTCTATCTAGGTTCTCTACTAGGAAGGCGAACGCTGATGCCAGTGCCAGAAAGGGAAGGCAGCGCATCGCTCTAGGGCTAGACTCAGTGGTGGCATCCTTCTAGGGACCAGAGTGCTATCAGTTTCCAAACTAAAGGTTTGTTTATGCATGACTATAGAAAAGGAAAGAACAAGACCATCACATCCAAGATGGAGGTGAATCTTGTTGTGATCTTCTATGTGGGTTTTGGATGAATCCCTAGACTTGATAGGCGATGAGGGGTACAGTCTACATTGGTATGTATATATATATAGGAGTATATGAATCTATACTTTGGTCCTGCCTTACCATTCTTGGTTCCCTCTCCTCTCTTAATCATTTTCCAATTCATTGGTATTGATACTATGTATACATTTGCTTGGTTGAAACCAAAGTATTTTCCTTTTCTCATCTATAAAACTCTTAGTTTTTATCTCATAATCCATAAGACACAAGAAGAAACCCCTCTTTTTCAAATTAAATCTTGGATTTGGTAGCCTTGAAATATAGAGAAAAGAAACGATCAACCCCATATTATTTTATAAATATGGATTTTGTTGAGATAATCCTATGCACAATACTTACCCTCCAAGCAATTAAATAGTCACCATTATCATATGGGGAGTTCTTTTAATATGAAAGGTGTTTCCGAAACACCGACAACCCACATCTATTAGAAGACATTTCTTTTTATCCAATCACCCAAAACCAACTAGGAAAGAATATATTCCTCTATTAGTCCTATAAATACAAAGGTCGTAACAAGACACCATCATTTTTCATTGGATTTTGGCAAACTAAAAGCCATTAATATTTATTCATGTATGAATTACTTCTTTTTATTTATCTTTTGCCACAAGAACCCATGCCACAAAGTGATCCGCACTATCATTCTACCAATGATACCATTGGAGAATTTTATTTATCAAATCATACTTTATATTTATAATTCATATTTACCAAAATTTAAGATATTAAAGAATTCTTAGTTTCTAATTCAATATTTAGGATTTGACCAACTTTGACTTAGAATCAAAGATTGTATACAGAAAACAACAAACTCCATGACACAAGATCCTTTCCAATTTTAAAAACCAAAGAAGGAATAATTTTATAGTTATATTATTTTGAAGGGAGTATAAAGTAAACATTATAGAATGTACTTCTAAACAAAGACCCTGAAGCTAAAAAGTTATTATCAATTACTTGTTGGTCCATATTCCTAAGTTCATTATACATATTCACCAATGGTTAATCATATTGTTTCAATGTAAAGAATTTTGTCTTGGATAAATGACTATGCAAATAGATAATTTCTTAGCGTTTGCAATAGGGGTTGAATGGGGTGACCCAACAATGGTTAAGTAAATGTAAATGTTAATGTAGTGTTACAAACCTGTCTTTTCCTTGTAAGGTTTCCCCAATACATTTTAGTGATTCAATGAATTGAGATGAAGATATTAGGATGAATGGGAAAATTGACGGGTTTATTTCACAAGAAAGAGTAACAATACGTGTTGCAGCATCTTGTATATAACACAATATGTCATACATTTAACAATTTTCTATGATCTACCTATGTGAATTTTTATTACTTTCAAATCAATGACTCTCTATAGATAATTTAATTTTGAGGTGGGATGTTCTAATGGTATATGTGTATCGTGATTGAATGAAGAGGGCTAGAATTGAAGAAAGAAAATGACCAGGAACATGTATGGTTAGAAATCAACATGATAGAAAAAACAAGCCGGGACAGTTTTAGTACATTCAAATGCTAAGAACATGTTGGATGACAATATTTGCAATATAATTTGTTATGGATGGTGTAATATGTGAAAGTTTTGTCAAAAATGAAATTTTTGGTTCACTTAATAATGAAAACTAGGCAATTATTTTAAAAGGAATGGGATTCAGTGATCATTAAGGCTTTGTGAACACATTAAGTAGGCCAAAATTTATTTTGACAAGCTATGATAAAATAACTATTTAATTCAATATTAATTAATACCAAAATATTTGTCCATGTCACTTGTTGTGTTTTTGTGATGGAATTCTAGAAGAGAGAACCACTCCATGCTTAATGTTGTGTTACCACAAGAACATCATAGATGGTTTGATCTCATTTTTTCAGCTATTGAAACTAAAAGACATTCAGCTATTGTTTGAAAGGGTTTTCAAGCATATAGACATAGTACATGTATAAACCTAAGAAAGGACTCACCTCTTGTGGTTGTGGTAACAAAACTCTTCTGAATCAAGATGTCCATAGTTTCAGTAGGCATCAAATGAAAGTAACAAATCTATAACCCATATATTGAAAAACAAAGGTAATTAAGACCTAAAGTTTTTCTTAAATAAAGGCATTACTCTTTAATGAATCTTACAATATGCTCCTATATATCTGAAAATAATCATTATATTATTAAACAACTAGACATGATTGTAACTTTTGAATATGCAATATGTATTTTGACCCTAGCATCAAATTAAAGTATATTTTTTTCAATCTCAAGTGAATTTCCTTAAATTCTCCATTCACAAGTTCATTTACAAAGAAAACTTCTCATTCATTTTTCATTTTATATGTAACGTAACATAACTATGTCTAAATAAATGAAAAATATGAGGGATCATGCAACATACATATGACATGATAATGAATTCTTAGTTGATGTGTTTTTTTTCATGAAATGATACCTCCAAAAAGTATTTCATGTTATCAAGAATTGAACGAATATTGAATTCTATTAGGTAAGAGATTCACTCTAGAAGATGCACTGTGTATATCCATTCTCCCCTTTCTAAAGGAAAAGAATCATTTTTATTCTATTCTTTTCATGAATCTATGAATTGACCATCATAATGCACGTTATAGATAGATAAATAGGAAGACATATAAATAGGTCGTCCATTTCTACATTACTAATTTTGATGTCTTGTTCAAAACTATATTTATATTGTTAACTTATTTGCACTACTTGTAATGGTAAATATACATATCATATCAAAAGATCAACCATTTGACCTCTCGAAAGAATATGGTCCTACTAAAACATCTACCATTTTAGACTATGAAAATGATATGTTCAAACTAATATTTAGCTCTAATGTTCCACATTTTAACATTATGCATTGCAACATCGCTTCACATATTGTAATTTTTTTGGTAACTTTGTAATCCATGGATCATTACTTAAGATCCTAGAGATGCTCTTGTAAACATATAATCTTAGTTGTGTTTTATATTGTAGTTACTAAGCATTGCACCAATGAAGTAGGTAAAACATGTAATCAATTCTACTTCCCACTTCATTTCATGTATTTCAAGGATGAGACCAAGTTTGGATGACAACTCAGCCCCATGTTCATACTCTAATGATTTTCATCATTAGCTTTGGAGAATACAAGGTATTTTCTAATAGATGTTTCAATGCATCTTACAAATATTTTTAGTCCTTTTTTTCTCCCTTTCATGTTAACATGGTCATTATTAATAGTATACTCGACTTAGAGGGAAAACCTCTAGCCATTCACATTTAGTTATAATTTGCATAGGTCGATTACATTGGTGAAATCATCTCATAGTAAAGATCCTTTCTCATACTTGTTCAACAATAGTTACTTTTTATTATGTGCTTGACCCGTGAAACAAATTCATCTATGTTTATGCATGGTAACATACTTTAGGTAAAGTACTATAGATTATGTTCATTGTATATATTATGCAATGTTTGCATACATATAACTCATTGTCAAACATTGCTAAATAGGTCCCAGATATACCTTTTGGCTATTTGGTTTTTTGGAGTTTTGGGAGATATTATTTACTAGAATATATATTTTTGTATAGAACAAAAAGGCCTAAATTATCATTCATAATCCATCCGTTGAATACCATTAAGATTTGATGATATTAGTACTTTATCTAGATAATTCATGTAAGTTTACATTATCAAATCTAATGTCAGACTTTAGTACTAATGTGTAGTAAATTTTTTTCTAAATGACCTTGTGTTCATTTGTAACTCATTTTTGGATAACATGCACTGTATGATTGTTAATTCCTCATCTCATCTAATGAATGTTGCTAGAACATGTGAAATATATTACCCATTTTCAAACAACTGAAATGAAATGAACCTGCACACATTTAGTTGATGGTATACATTCTTTGCCATCCTTTTCAGAAATTAAGAATCTAAATTACTTATTATTTTTAGTAGTAAACTACTAAATCTAGAATATGTACAATTACATTTCTATCTCAAAATATGTAATACATTTAGTATATTCAACAAAACTTTGAATTGATCCATTTTATACTGGAAAATGACAATAAGGGCCATATGTGTGTTGGGATATAAAAAACATAAAGGGAACATCACCATGAAGAGTTAAAAATAAAATTAGCATACAATAATTTTACAAATACATCATAAAATTGGCCAAACACCATGATTCAACCAAATCAAAGCTGCTTCATAATGAAACTATATCTAATCATGCAGACGACAAGGAGTGGCTCAAGTGGTCAAGCACGATGTCCCCTAACAAAGGGACACTGGTTCGAATCCCAGTTGTCTCCTTGGTTTACCACCCTCCCAGGTGTTTGGCCACCACCACAGGCATGGGATAGTGGGAGAGAATGCATCTCTTTATCCCATATTTAATCATGCATCAATGATGACCTATGATGAAAGATTGGAGGTAACATAAGAAACACAAGAGAGAACCTTTAAAGAATTTGAAATGTCAAATAGAGTTCATTCTCTCCTATCACATCTCTTTGATAAATATTATATAAAGCATGAAAAACTATCCTATGATAATCTTTACAACACAACATATTTGATAAATATTATATAAAAGCATGAAAAATTATTCACTAGATATATTATAGATACATGCATAGCACGTGCATATACTAGTATTACATAATGATGGGGAATGACGTCCTTATCCTAAAAATGTTAAAACCATGTTGAAAGTACCTTCTCTATGAAGGGATTAGGTGAAGCATCCTAAGTGATAGTAATTGGAGATCTATAGAGATAGATATAAAAAGCTTCTCAACCTAAGAAAGAGAACATACACTCTGCTGAAGGGTTCAATGTGTAGTACTCAATGAGAGAAAACTTGTCCATGTTCCGTGGTGTTAGTCCTTCTGGAGCCCAGTGTTCTAATTCTAGTGAAGAATAGGAACACATAAATAGATGCCACATGCATTAGCAAATGGATCTATCATGTATGTACTCATTCCATTATCTAATATGTATTGGGCATGATGTGAGGATACCTAGTAATCTCATATGTATTAGACATGATGAGAGGATATCTAGTTCTCTCATATGTATTAGACATGATGATAGGATATATATACCTATCTAGCAATCTCATATATATTGGATATGATGAGAGGGTATCTGTCAGATGCTAGTGAAGGTTGTTGCATTTTTGCTGTATTTCAAAATCAAAGGCAATGCTTTAGCCCCATATTGGGGGGTTGTGATACTTCCCTCCTCCTTATATATGGATTGTTTCCCATCGGATAATTGAGGAACACAAATGTATATGGGTTTCACACGCGCATGGTGGGACAACCCAATTGGATTTGGGTCAAGCCAATCCAGAAACCCTTTAATTGGGTGTTTTGGAGCATGTCACATTCTGAGCATAGAGGGGTGCAAATTTGGCCTCCCGAGCAGCCTTGTGTGGGCATGGCCCCGGGTTGGTTTTGCTCCTTTGTTCACTGAATCATTTTTAACATGTATTGCATCTCTTTCGGTCTAGTTGCACATGTTTGTTGGGTGGTTCCAAATCGCAACTCATCCCTTCACTGGTACATAATTGTTAATGAGTACTTTGTTTTGTTATTTAACAAACGTCTTCACGTTCTTTCTACATAGTCAGATACAACACTCTTATTTTCTTCTTTTCTCTCTGTTCTTCCCTTCTCACTGGAAGAATGATTAGTTCCGTTCACTTGCTGGTGTGATTGGGTTTGCATGCTTCACATCGACAACTGTTGTTGGATCCTAAGAGAGTAGACACCGTAGTTGTCTACTACATTGACACTCACTGTCAAGAGCCACGAAAATACTCTCAAGTATAGTGCATCTTGCATGTCGCTTTCTAGTATAATCTTTTATGTTTACTACTTCTTTGTGGTTTGTACCCCTTCTCGAATAACAATCTTAAGAGTATTTTTTGTTATGATGTCTACTAACATGGAAGGCTTTGAAACCCCCTCTACACCTATGACGTCGTCAAATAATAACAATCAAATTGTCATTGTTTCTACTATTTTGCAAACAGCATTGCCTGATGTTACGAAAATTGAACAGTTTAATGGATATCATTATAGGCATTGGTAAGAAAAAAATCTTACTGCTTTGGAAGTTTCAAATGTAGCATTTGGTTATCTAAACCTAAACCTAAAAATTACTTAGTCGATTGGGAAAAAGAAAATCATATTTGTTGACATGTTATTCTAAGTATATTATCTAACCAATTATTTGATGCATACTTTCTTATTAAAATTGCATCCGAAATTTGGGAAAGTCTAAATCAGAAATACATTATGGAAGAGGCTTCTACCTAGAAATTTACTATTGAAAATTTTCTAAATTTTTGTATGATTGAAGATAAAGAAATAACTACTAAAATTAATGTCAGCTTTTACTAGATGACTTGAAAAATGAAAAAAAATTATCTTCCCGAGTCTTTCATTGTGGGGTCATTAATTGAAAAATTGTCTAATTCTTAGAAACATTACAAGAACAACTTAAAGCACAAAAGAAAGACTATGTCACTAGATGATGTAATAATACACATCTGAGTTGAAGATAAAAAAATCATACTAGAAAAAATTCTGATTTGAATAAAGAGTTATCATGTACTGTAAACTTTGTTAACAACGAAGTCAACAATAATTCTTCTAATCAGTCTAAAAATAACTAGAAAAATAAGAAAGTGAAAGGAAATAAAAATAAAAATAAAAATAAATGCAAAAAGACATTAAGAAAAAGATTTTTTTGCTATGTTTGTGGAAAACCTGGTCATACTTCTCTTAAATGCAGGTACAGGAAGAAGCAACCAGTTCAAGATTCTAAGGAAACACCAATCAACCTTGTCACTGAGGACGTGTTTGTGGCATTCATCAGTGTGGTCGGCATGGGATCATTGCAGCAGCATGATTGGATCATAGAATCTGGGGCTAGTCTCCACATTAGTGGCAATAGAGATGCCTTCGTGACCTACTCAGAGGTAGGACAGGATGAGCATCAGACAGTCATGGGCAACTCCAATGCTCCTTCTATGACCAGAAAGGGAAATTTCATGATCAAGATGACTCTAGGAAAATTCAGCTGATCAAATATGTGTTGTATGTTCTAGACATTATGGTTAATTTGATTTCTATCTTTCAACTTGTTAAGTTTGGGGTCAAGGTGTCCTTTGAATCAAACAAGGTAATTATGTGTAAGTCTGGGGACCACCTTGGTATTGGGTACTATTCAAATGGTCTCTTTCTTTTAAATGTTCCAAACTTTGCTGCTAATGAAATTTCCTTTTTTGCTTATATCGTTAACTCCTTTGATGTGTGGCACAATAGAATTGGACATATTAATTTTAAATATGTGCAATGCATGAAATCTTTAGGTTTGCTAAAACATATACATGGTGTTGTTGATTCAAATAATAAATGTCAAGATGTGATGAAATGAAATCTACAAAGAAACCATGTCCTCAAATTTCACATACAAATTTTGAATTACTAGATTTAGTTCACACAAATCTTAGAGATTTAAAAGGAAATTTTTCTAGAGGTGGAAACAAGTTCTATATTATTTTTGTAGATGATTTTTCACGCTATACAAAATTATATTTATTACATTCATAGGATGAAGCTTTTGAAATGTTTGTTAAATATAAAATAGAAGTAGAAAATCAACTCAATAAAAAAATAAAATGTCTTCGCTCAGATAGGGGTGGTGAATATGATTGTTCTCCTTAATGATTTTTGTGTAACACATGGTATTATACATGAATACACACCTCCATAATCACCTCAATCAAATGTGATTTTTGAATGTTAAAATAGAACTCTAAAGGAAATGATGAATTATATTTTAATTAATTTAGGAGCACCCAACAACTTTTGGGGGAAGTGATTTTATCATCTTTTTTTCTTCATAATCGTATTCCTAGTAGGAAGACAAATAAGACATCATATGAATTATGGAAAGGATATCCTCCTAATTTAAAATATCTCAAAGTGTGGGGGTGTTTAGCTATAGTCTTATTAAATGAACCTAAGAAATGAAAATTGGGATCTAGAACTCTAGATGGTATTTTTATAGGTTATGACCAAAATAGTGCAACATATAGATTCCTTATTCTTAGTAGTAACAACAATGTTGTAGAACCCAATACTATTGTTGAGTCTAAAAATGCTGATTTTTTTAGCATATCTTTGCTATGAAAACTCCTTTGGAAAAAATATTGAATCCTTCAAATAAAATTTTGGATAACATTCCAAGTACATCCAATAGTAATGATCTTTTAGAACCTAATATTATAGAACCTAGAAGATCCACTAGGATGATGAACGAAAAGAATCTCATGATGACTTCTACTCCTTCGTTGTAGATAATGATCGTCAATCTTACAATGATGTGATTAATTCATCTAATTCCTCATTATGAAAGGAAGCAATTAATAGTGAGATTGAATCTATATTATCTAATCACATATAGGAATTAGTAGATCTTCCACCAGGTGTCAAACCGATTGGATGTAAATGGATAAATAAAAGAAAATTAAAAAATAATGGTACTGTAGATAAATATAAAGCTAGATTAGTTGCTAACAGATTAAAACAACAAAAGGATATTGACTATTTTGATACTTTTTCTCTTATAAGTAGAATCTCTTCAATTATGATTTTAATTGCTTTGGCATCTATTAAGAAATTAATTATACATCAAATGGATGTTAAAAATTCTTTCTTGAATAGAGATTTAGATGAAGAAATTTCTATGGATCAACTAGAAGGTTAAAGTTTTCCTAGGAGTATATATACTTAATCTCCCACTACATATGCTAGATCTAGACAAGTGCAATTCATTAAGTACATCAGGCTTCCAATTACCTGTGCATATTTGCCTTGTTGAACACTAACACTTTTATTTTTCTTAAGATTGCAATTAGAATTAAAAGGTGTGTTAACTAGCTTGCAATCAAACATTGAAAATATTTTGAGGATTTCTTAGCATAATGTTCTTGGGAGAGCATGGTGCAATCATCACTTTTAAGAAGTTTAATTCTCAAAATCACGTTTGCTACTCCTGTATCTTTCATGTCAAAATTAGAAGCCAAGAAACCTTTTGTACAAATTATTATATCAATATTAGTGCCAAATATAAGCATGTCATCCACACGAAGACATATAAATACACAACACTAGTTATCGACTTTTGAATATATACATTTGTCTCCTTCATTTATATTGAACCCATACGATACAATGACTTTATCAAATTTCTCATGCCATTGTTTAGGTGCTTGTTTCAAGCCATAGAGAGATTTGGTTAGTCTACATACCATATGTCCCTTTGCGTTCTTAATGTTTAACTAGTCGTTAGGTATCCATTAGTTGCATTAGCAACGGCTAGTTAATTAATTCTGAAAAGTGCAAACAGAACTCATCTCGATCGAAGAATTGTCGACCGAGAGTCCTTCTCAGTCGAGGTTTTGTCGACCAAGGGACTTCCTGGAGAAAGTGTTTACAACGTTCATTTCCAACTCCCTACCACCTTGTCTGCTGGGTCTAACGGCTACCTGGGTCTTTCTCGGTTGAAGAGTTTGTCGACCGAGAGTGTCTCGGTCGAGAATTTTTCGACCGAGATTGACCCTGTTTCAAGGTTTTTTTTTAAACAAATACTAAGTGTGTGTATGAGTGTGCAGATGTGACACTATTGTAGGGGATGACCTATCTAAGTGTTGTGATTGGCTATGGAAGATCTAACGCTTGATTTACATGATATCTAAGTACTTGTACATTATATATTTGTACAAGTTTTTACATTTGATTACATTCATGACTTAAAGCAATTTTAGCATATAAATCTTCCAATTGTTTGTCATCCACCTAAGCCCTGCAACACTCAAGTAGCACGTTAGATCCACAAGAATGAAATGTTTGTCATTATCAAAACAAAGGGATTAAATGATGTCCATTTAGCCAACACCCCCTACGTGTGGGATGCGACATGTGCCGATGCATTGACGAAAGGGTGTCTAGATCAGCTCAGCCCAAATCCAGTCGGGCTTCCCCACCATGTGCGTGCAAAGCCCATTTCCATTTGTGTTCTTCAATTATCCCATGGGCAAGAACCCATATATAAGGAGGAGGGAAGTATCAAATTCCCCCAATATGAGACTAAAGCATTGTATTTGCTTTTGAAATATAGAAAAAACACAACAATCCCCCACTTTTTCAAAAACAAGGTATTAAATCTTGTAATAATAGCTCACTAGAAAAACTTAAACAAATGACATGCATAAATTTTAGTAGATCTAAGTTATTCGAACAAAGGCAAAGAGTAGATGTATGTGATCTGTAGAGAATTCATAAAACTATGTTCTTGAACCAATTTCCCTTTTATCTGATTAGAGGTTCATTACTCACATGGCATTCATAAATCCAATTACTATTCTTACGGATTGGCACATGAAGGTCATGCATCTACTGGAAAAATTCATGAGTGCTCTAGAGATCTGCCCAAATCTCAACAGAAGCAGTCCCACTCCACACTTACATAGATGGCTTTTCATCAAGTATATATTGTAGTTATATATACCACCACCAATGGCTTTGAAATCCATTAGGAAAATAAATTCAACTTAATCACTACAAATTACTGTTTACATCATAAAAATAAGATACAAAATATTACAACACATTGATTCATCCAGTGACTTAATTTTTCCCATTAAACCTCCTTCTCAAGATCACCGTTCATGGAGGTTGGGTATCCATCACTTTGACTTCTGATATGGGCATAATCCCATTCTCCTTGATGTGTTGCTGACTAGTCTTTGACTTAATGGCTTTGTCAGAGGATCAACCAAGTTTAGCTCTGAATTTACATAATCCATCAAGATTATGCTATCACTGATAAGCTGCCTCACAATATTATGATGTAGACAAATATGTCTACTCTTCCCATTATAAACTTTGTTTTTTGCTCTTTGTATGGCATCTTGATTATCATAGTGAATCAACATTGGTGGACAAGGTTTCTCCCAAATAGGAAAATCCATTAGAACATGTCTTAGCCATTCAGCTTCAGTTTAAGCCTTTTCTAAGGCAACAAACTCAGATTTCATAGTGGAACGAGCTATACATGTTTGCTTGGTGAATTTCCAAGACATAGCACCTCCACCCATGGTGAGGATATAGCCACTTGTAGATTTCAATTCATCTAAATCAGAAATCCAATTGGCATCACAAAATTCTTCTAGCACAATTAGAGATCCACAAAAAAGAAATCCATGATTAATTGCACCTTTTAGGTATCTTCAAACCCTATGTAGATCATCCCAATGATCCTTGTTATCTAGAACGTCCTTAAGCATCCATAGGGCATTCCTATAAATAGGACAAGCCATAGGACACTCAAAGTACACTTGTGCAATACTTGAGCTTACATACTTGCAATTGGCAATCTGTTTTGAGCAATTGAGCAACACTAGCATTGGCTACTCATTTCCCTTGCTCCAAATTCGTGTCCTTTAGGATTGCATCTCCTATCCACTAAACCTACACTTCAATACTCATTAATTAGGAGATCAATACGCTTGATATAGGCAAATCAAGTCTTGTGCTTCAAAGTGGTAATTGTAATTTCCATTTCCTTTCTTGTTCTTTCTTATTCTTTGTACTCTCCTTGCTACTCCTAGGGTTGGAGGCTGCAGATTGGAGAGGGTTTGATCTTCCTGGTGAAGAAGGAGATCTTTGGACTACTTCTAGAAGGCTGTTGCAATGGGAAGCTACTTCAAGAGGAAGGCTACTTCAAGGGGGAGCTTGAAGTTACTTCAAGAAGGCTGCTTCAAGGTTGGTGCAACTACTTCAAGGTGAAGGTTGTCCAAAGGGTGTAGAAAGTATTGTAATTTTATGGAATGTTTGGCTACTTCTCAGTTGGGAGGAGGAGCAGAGAGGGTTGGTGTGGGATTTCCATCATATGTCCATGTCCTACAAGCACGAGTGATGACTTTCTAGTCACACACAGACGATCATGGAGGTAGGGGACGACCGGGTCAGTTCAGTCAGGAACCATACCATCATGTCCCTCTTACTAATCTCAAGTTCAAGCAACCAATCAGTAAGTGGGCCGGTCTAGAAGAAAACCAAGGGTTGAACCACACCCCTACTCATCCAAGTGGTGTTGGCACCGACCATTGGGAGGGAGCCACATGGCCCACACTTAAGGTATAAGAAGTTATTTTTGCAAAAAAAATAGAAATTGCTAGGATGCTTGTAAATTAGTATAATTATATATCATTTTGATTTGAAAAATGAGAAGAATTCAAATAAAATATGGTTACAGTTTGATTATGCTTCCAGTTTTAAAAGTACAATGAATACATGTTAAGTACTTAGTACATTAAAACCCTAGATTTGGGTATTAAAATGTTGAAAACATTAAAAGCCTTCTTTATTCCATTGTTTGATCTTGTTGCATATGATTATAATCATGATGAGATGACAAAATAATTAAGGTTTCTATATGAGGATGATAATTAATAAGTGAATTAGGGTATAAGAACCCTAGTGTTGGGAATTATGAAGCTTAACATAGTATGTTCGATCACTTTGAGATGATCATGATGCTAATAATGGTACTTAGGGTCCTTAAAATGAATAACCATGAATATAAGAATATGGGTAAAAGATCATGACTTTCCATGTAGTTAATGAAGTTAATATGATCTAAGTGTTCATGATAAAATGATATGGCAGATTTCATAATCATGATCATACTTAATATGAATTAGGATTCTTAACTCATTAGATCAATAAACATAGGAATTGGAGTACCAACCATGACTTTAATGATAACATGATAACAAGGAAACATAAACCCTAGGTTAGGAACGAGTAGGGTTTAGTGTGATTAAGGTGATAGGTGACACTTTAGAATTTACATAATGTAAATTATATGATGATTGCTTAATTTGCTTACTTGATTGGACAATATTCTTGAACTATAATTGAATAATCTGTATGGCTCACCAATGAGGTACGTGGTTACACTTATGGCTAATCGCTTTAGTTTCACGGTGATTTCTGAGGTTTTATCAGTTTCTTGAAATTAACTACTTGGATAAACTTTAATTCTTGCAACTATAAAGTGACTATGGCTATCACCAAAAATATATGCTTGACTAGCTCAGATCCTAGTCCTCCTCTATAGCTTTGAGTATAAGTGTGAAATTGATGATCTAGGGATTGGTCTACCCTTGGGGTAGGATCACCAGGTTATCATGAGTCAATGTTTGGATAGGGTGTTAGATAAATACCCCAACCAAGTAGTTGGTCGTAATGGCAATCAGGCCCGTGAAGAGCAATGAAGCTCTTGAGTTGGAACTGCCTAGGTGTGGGCAATCGAGGCACGTTCTTCACCCTTTGACACATGTGTTGAAGGGAACGCCCGGAGATCATTTTTCTCATGGAAACAAAAATAAAGGACACAGATCTGGATGAGATAAGTAAGAAATGTGATTTTGATAATGGTGTGTGTCTTAGTTGCAAAGAGAGAGCTGGAGGTATGGGGTTTTGGTGGAATGATATGGATATCACGGTGGTATCATACTCCAAGCATCACTTTTATGCTATAGTAAAGGTGATAAAGAGGACTGGAGTTGTGTTGGGATTTATGGGTGGCCGGAAACCCAATACAAGACAAAAATTTGGCCCCTCATGAATGATATCAAGCAAAGCTCAAACCTTCCCCCTATTTTTATTCGCGATTCCAATGAAATAACGTGTCAAGATGAGAAAGTTGGAGGAGCCACGAGAGAGGAAAGATTGATGGATAACTTCAAAGAAGACATTGATTGTTGCGGTTGCTGATCAAAGCTACAAAGGCAACCCATTTACCTGGGTTAGAGGTAAGAAACCTAAAACTACTATCATGGAGAGATTGGACTGGGCTTTAGCATGTCAAAAATGGTGCAAAAAGTTCCCAAATGTAATAGTTGAACACCTTCTTAGATTAAATTCAAAACATGCACCCATTCTACTGTCAAACTAGAAGAAAAAGAAGAAGAGAAAATTTGATCAATCCTTCAAGATGGAATGACTTTGGCTAAATGATCCCTAGTGTGGAGAAATAGTCAAGGAAAACTGGCCTACCAACATCATCAATATCTTACATAAGATTAATAAATGTTCAAAGGCCATTGGCAAGTAGGCTAAGAGGAAGTATGGTAGAATTGATGATGAGCTAATAAAGGCAGAAAAGCAACTGCTTAGGGACCAAGCAAAGTGTATGATGGCAGACAATATCAAGAATTTTCGCAACCTTTTTGAAAAGATAAATGAAGCCCAAAAGCTAAAAGAAACCTGCTGGTTCATTAGAGAAAAGGTTAGATAAATGAAAGGCAACAATCCAACTACAACCTATTTTCATAACAAAGTGTCCCAGAGAAAAAGGGGAAACAATATCAAATGCATTATGAATGAGAATGGGGTCTGGAAACACAATGAAGATGACATTGTCCAAGTGGTAAAATCTTACTATAAGGATTTATTTAACTATGAAGGTGTTGAAGGCCCTAGGGCGATGTTGTCAGATATGAGAAGTTTGATTACTCCTGATATGAATAAGTCTCTAGAAAAGGAACAGGGCAGCAATGAGATAAAGAAGTTGATGTTAGATATACATCCCAACAAAGCGTCGGGCCCCGATGGCCTCCATGCTAACTTCTTCCAAACATATTGGTTGGTTGTGGGCAATGATATCTCTTCTTATATTAAGGGGTGGTGGAAAGGAAAATGGGAGCTAAATGATATCAATACAACTAATATTGTTTTGATACCTAAGTGTAAAGATCTGGATCATATGACGAACTTTAAACCCATCAACCTCTACAACAAAATATATAAGACAATCTCTAAAATTCTAGCCAACAGAATCAAGACTCTTCTGCATGATATTATTTCTCCAAACCAAAGCACTTTCATCCTGGGACGTCTCATCTCCAACAACGCTCTCGTTGCTTTTAAAACTTTCCACAAGGTGAAGAGGAAAACCAAGGGGAAAAAAGGACAAATGACGATCAAGTTGGACATGCGCAAGGAATATGTTCAGGTCGAATGGATCTTTATCATCAAGGCCTTAGAGGCTTTGGGCTTTAGCAACACTTGGTGTAAGAAGATTTATGATTGTATTAGTAGTGTATCTTTTTTCTTTTTAATTAATGGCTACAAAAGGGGTTATGTTGTACCCAAAAAATAGCTCCACCAAGGAGACCCCATTTCTCCTTACCTCTTATTGTTTGGCGCAGACACTTTCTCCCATCTGCTTAATAGGTCAGATGAAATAGGATCCATTATAGGGGCTCGTGTGACACGAAACAGTCCAAGTATCACACACTTGTTCTTTATGGACAAAAACATCCTCTTCGCGAAGGCAAATCTCTATGAGGCCGAAGAAATAGCTTCTATGATGAGCTACTATGAAAGGGCCTTAGGATAGAAAATAAATTATACCAGATGGAGATTTCCTTCATTATAAATGTTCCTACGAGCATAAGAAGTGACATTCAAGCCATTATCCAAGTAAAACTAGTTGATTCTCATGAAAAGTATCTCGGTTTTCCTACTATCATAGGTCGATCAAAAAAGAAGGTCTTTAGCGAGCTCAAACAAAGGATATGGAAGAAAATCATTGGGTGGAAGGAAAAAATGCTTAGCCAAGCAGGTAAAGAGGTACTCATCAAGTCTATAGTACAAGCCATCCCCACTTACATGATGGGGTTGTTCAGAGTGGTGGATAACATAAGATGCTAGCTAATTTCTAGTGCGGAAACAAGGGCAACCAAAGAAAAATGCACTGGGTCTCTTCGGAAAAGATGTGTCAGTCCAAGGTGGATGGCACTCTTGGGTTCAAAGATTTGAAGGTGTTCAACACTGCAATCCTAGAAAAACAATCTCAACGCCTCTTTATGGATCCTCACACCATAGCAGCTCGAGTCTCGATACTTCAACGGAAGCATCTTTCTAGAGTCTAGTAGAGGTTTTGACCCCAACTACACTTGGTGGAGTATCTGGGGGGCTAAGGAATTGCTTATTGAAGGTCTAAGGTGCAATATAATGATGAACTCTGAGGTCAGAATTTAGATTGATAACTGGATACCAGATAGACAAGGATGTGGGAATTTAGTTAGTACAACCCAAAATAGGATTTCTGACTTGGTTAGGGATCTCTTTAGCAGCTCATGCAACTGGGATTGGATACTAGTCTCGAAATTGTTTGACGATAATCAAAGGATGATTATTATGAGCCCTCCTATATACCTCCTAAAAGAAGCAAATATGTACTGGTATCCAACTCAAGTAGGAATTTTTATAGTCAAGTCTGCCTATTGCTTAGGCTTTAATGGTCACCCCAATAATGGAAGTAACTCTAAAACTATTTTGGGGGACAATATTTCGGGGCAAATATGGAAGTTAGAAATGCATCCAAAACTAAGCCACTTCATGTGGCAGTGCTACTCCAACAACCTCCCAACAAAACTAAACCTTCATGCCAGGCATGTAGGGGCCACCCCTATCTGCGAGGTATGCAATATGGAACCTGAATCAACCCTACATTATCTTCTACAATGCGCATATGTCAGGACAATATGGAATGACTCCCCACTTATTCAACTAATAAGGGAGAGACCCCTCACCGAATTTGTTGCTTTAACCTACTGGGCCTTTATAAAATTTGATACTCAGGAGATAAGTGAATTCACAACTACTTGCCGTGTTCCCTGGTTGTGTCATTGTGACATGCTCTTTATGTAGAAGGTAGTGCTTCCTGAGATAGTGTATCATGGTATTCTTCAATAGGCCAAAAGCTTCACAGTCGATAAAGGAACATCTAAAAGAAAGGACGTGAGTCGGGAGAGAAGAAAATGAAAATGGAAGCCGCCACATAAAGATCAGTTAAAAAAACATGTCAATTCTTCCTACACTACTGATAAGAAAATCAGGTTGGTAGCAGTTATTAGAAATAATGAGGGGGGCTTTCTTTTGATAGGAGTTATGACTTATACATGCCTATGGAGTCTGTTCATAGTTGAAGCCAAAGTAGTCCTGTATGGATTGTAGCTTGCAAGGAAACTGAAGGCAAACTGCATCGAGATGGAATCAGATGCATCCAATGTGTGCACTAGAATTTACATGGGCTCACAAGGGTTTATCCTATCAATGACGCTCTTCAAAAACATCAAGGATCTGTCCCATAGTTTTAGATCTTTCTCCATCAGCGATATTTTGTGAGATGGAAATGGGTTTGCTCATATTCAGGAAAAAAAGGGTCTTGGGGACATCCATGAGATTTTGATTACATGTAATTTCCCATTCATTATTGAAGAGAACATTGTACTAAATTCAATTTTAATACAGAGATCGAATTGCCATAAAAAAGTTATTATGTAAATGTTTTTTAATTTTTATCGTTGTTTGGTCAAATGTGAGAAATCAAATTTACTAGATTTCTAATCATGGAATAGGGTAAGATTCTACATTTTGGTTCGTTACAACACTCCACCCCTTAAAGGGGATTTCAACCCCAAAATCCAAATATCCTAAATTATGAGTCCATAGGATACCCCTCTATTGTGAGTATATTTTTATTGTATCGATTGGTGCAACATTTCCTTAAGTGTGTTAGATATGGATACCCAAGGTGGTCCACTTAGAAAGGTCTATTTAATTACTGAAGTTAGGATGTTTTTATTGCAGATATTTTAGTTTTATTAATTGCCTAAAAGTTAGATAATGTGTTTTTAGTCTAGGATCTTGAACTATTTTTCTAATTCTTAAATATTAAGGCTTTAGGACTCTTCCTAGAGAAGGAGATTCTATAACCCAACTAGTCACTTTATACGGGTAGCATGAAGTACCTCAACTATATTCCAATAGATCGTTCTAGGTCAAAGTTATCAGTTGTCCTAATAGTTTTCTCTTCCTAAAATATAGGTGTACTATATAAGGGAAGGGGTTCCAATGATGAATTTTTGAAATAGTTAGATTGTTGAGCACAATTATTCTCTAATACCATGTTGTAAAGAGTGGGAGCCGGTAGGGTACCACTCCTTACTTAATTCAAGAAAATAATCTGCATATAACCCCATGAACTCAAATATGACCAAATAAGGTACAATATTCTCTTATGAAACAGATGAGCATAGAAACATAGTTTGTTGTAGTTGAAAATAAAAATCAAAATTTTGCATTACTTGTTTGTTCAACTAAAAATTGGGCCTTATAGGCAAGGTCTAAATATGAATATAAATATCAATATCATATTATAGTGAACAACATTCCCATCTCAAAACTCATCCTAGCACTTGGTCCTGAGCTAAGCCCTCCTTTCCTCAAATCTCAGGCTATGCTAAATCTGGGTGGGTTGAAAAATAACATCCAATAAAAGGAAAACAAAAGAAAAGTATGTCAGTAAAAATTGAGTATGTGCAGTAAAAACAACTAGGCAATACTTAAAATATAGAAAACTTAAATATGAATATCAAAGAAAGGAGAGGTTCAAATGAAGAAGTTCTAAGAAAATTAAACAGGCCAAAAGATGAGGCATTATAAGAAAGATATGATAGACAGAAAGATGATATTGCCATATATCAACAATAAAAAAATTTAAACAGTGCATGTAAACATTTAGGCCCTTTATATTTATGTAGGGTTGAGACCCATAAAGCTCAAGCCTAAAAATATAATTGGTGGAAGACACACACTGTCGGTAGATTATGCACTCCCCTATAAATATATTAGTAGAAAATGCACCCTCAGGATGGAATACGTAGGTTCAATATAATAAGAAAAGTACACATGTACTTCTACAATAAATAAAATCTAGTCTATTTTCACAAACACATTAATGTAAAAGTAAGATTCAATTTTGATCATAATAAATATGAAATAACAAAGGATGATATAAATATGAGGATGAGATCATTCGAGTAACAAAATTGGTCAGAGGACCTTAAACGAGATCATCAAGAATAAATCAATATGTATCAAGAAATTCAAGATATCTTCAAGAATAATCAATATTTAAAAAAATAATGCCTCATATGGGAAAATTTATTAGTCATCATGGTATTGCCTAGTTAATCAAGAA
This sequence comes from Alisma plantago-aquatica, assembly GCA_963693085.1. Lineage (NCBI taxonomy): Eukaryota > Viridiplantae > Streptophyta > Magnoliopsida > Alismatales > Alismataceae > Alisma > Alisma plantago-aquatica. Next base: position 1,168,694,536 of record OY856413.1, on the reverse strand, counting down.
ATAAATACATACCTCAGATAGAGTTCACATGTGTCTAAGGTCAAAATCCTAATTCCACGTCAATCCCAAGCACATTGTGTGATTAGGAAACATGGTATAGGAAAAGCATAGAGGGCCTCCTTTGGATCCTACCCTAATGACTTTGTGGGGTGAGAGGGTTCGAGACCTGACATTGTGATGAGTTGATGGCCAATGATAACTAGATACAATAGGTGTGTTGGAGACAAAAACATGTAATCAAACTAGTCCTTTTTATATAGGTTAACATGAATGGGTTTCTTTAGGGAGAGGAATGTTGTTAGTAGGTAATCACCATTTATGATTCAGAGAGTGCATATCTTGGGGTATATATCATCAACCAATCAAATAAGATATTTCAAAAAGATAAGGGAGAAAAATAATTAAATCAAAATGTGAATATCATTGGAGGGATGCAAGAGAAATTAAGGAAAGATTAATAAGGGAAAAAGTGGAAGGGAGAGGGAAAGTAGGAATTGTAAGAAAGAGAGTACCCCAAGGAATAGAAATAGGAAAATAAAGCATGATTGGAAGATAATTAGAAACCATATCAAACATAATGTATTAAATTAAACAATTAAGAATTAATGTTTCCAATTGTATATTCTCTTTTTAAATTTATTCAAGGGTCTAATTTTTTTGACACATAGGTTAATTAAGACATATAAAATTCGAATTATAAATTAGTTTTAATTTTTAGAATGTTCATTGTCATTTACTTTATTTGAATCCTTTTAGTATTATCATGTTAATTTACTTTTTAATTTGTTTATGGATACTAGTATTATCCAACTAAAATGGAATTTGATAATTGAACCATTAATACATGAGAACTAAATTTGAGGTTAATTTCTTGTTTAAAAATTGTATAGTGGATTATTTCATATACATGAACATTTTAGCAATGTTAAAATGAATATTTATATGGTGTATATTGAGTTACTATATTGGGTATCTATGATCCTTTCAAAATCATCCACTCATGAGAGAAGTAAAGAATATCTTCTATTTACTTAAATTCCTCGATTTCTCTTAAATTATCCTCAACTATTTCAATTCTGATTTCTTTTTAACAATAGTAACTTAATTCATGTTCATTGTTTCTAGAATATTAGTAACATTCTCTAGAGATAATATAAGAGGGGAAATTTGTACTCTTACTTCTTTATAATAATGACATTTTATATCTTATTTATTTAGTACATACGAGCTCAATGCTATTCTTTACATATATATTAATTAGTGTGTTTCTAATATAAATTTTGGATTTTATTTCTTTATGATAATATTTTCATGTGTGAGAGACACTTCGCCGGCATCCACCTATCTGAGAAATGTGCCAGATTTGGAGGAAGACGGGTGAAGATTTTCCCGAACATCACAATCTTGGCTCTCTCCCTTCACAACCTTGAGATCCAAGGTGGTGGTCTAAGCAGGATGGGTACTCTCTTAAGAAAACCAATGTAACATTGTCTGACGGCAAGCTAATGTTTCCAAAATCTGAAGCGCAAGAGAATGCAAGCGGATGGAAAATTGTCCCATTCGGTATGTTATCGATATTTAGCCTCATTTCCCTACTTTAGAGAACTACCTGGCTTGGTTATGGAATATCAAAAGTTCTCTTGAAGTGTTCAATAGAGATTATGAAGTCTTCTTGCTATGATTTTCTGATTCTCATGAGCTTAACTATGCCCAATCGGGGAATTGGTATGTTAGAAATAGACCCTTGATCCTTGAAAGGTGGAAATAGGGTGATAATTTCTCTAAGTCTAGACTGAAAGAAGTGCATGTATGGACTCAGCTTTACAACTTGCCTCTTAAACTTTGGGATGTGAAGATGTTTGAAAGGATAGGGTGTTTGCTGGGATTTCCATTAAGGATGGATGAAGTAATGAAATTTTGTTCTAGAATGGAGTACGCAAGGATTCTCATTTTGTATTCCATTGATGCTAAGTTCCCTCCTACTATTACTTTTTCGAGTGAAGATGGTGATGAATATATGATTGACCTAGCCTTCAACTTGTTCCCTTATAAATGCAGCGTACGTTGGTTATATGGACATGATGAATGTTATGAAGTAACCAATAATTAACTGATTCCATTTCTACTGAAGGAAGCTGAAGTAGTACCTGTTGAACCTTTTAAACTGAATAGAGCAGACATTCAACAGAATGCTGAGATCATCAAGAGCATGTTTCTTAAAGATATCTCTATAATTTGATCTATAGTCTCGACTCCCATCCCCCATTTTTTCTCAAAGCCCAGATCCTATTGATGAGGGTGGTGAAGGAGTTGTGGAGTCTTCAAAAATATCTAAGAATCTGAGAAAGTCCCCTTAGAAATGTATGGTGAAATGTGAAGTGGGTATTTTCCACAAAGTGACTAATTTGTTTTCTCACCTATGCAAAACAACTTTAGTGGGCTTGAAATTATCAGTGAAGTAGTTGATGCTGAGTTTGGATGCTCAACAATCCAGGGGTTAAATGAATATTTCTATGAATATCTCTTCTTGGAACGTCAGATGTATATCTAATAAAGCTCTGAGTGTTCAAGGAGAGGTTAGGAGGTTTGATAGTCAAATCTTTATCCTTAATGAGTCTAAGCTGCAAAGTAGTAAACTGAATACATGAATAAATTATTTTCTGAGCTTAAGTTTGTCTCAAATCATGTATCTCGTGTTCTTGGTAGAGTCATAGTGCTGTGGAAAGAGGAAGTTTGTTAGATTATTAATCTTGATGAATGTGACCAAGCTATTCATTATAGAGTTCATATTGAGAATTCTTCTTTTCTTCTAACTATACTATGGTCAAAATGATGATGCAAATACATCCTCTTTATGGGAGTTTCTTTTAAAAAATATATGCTTCTATCTTTGAACCCTGCATTATAATGGGGACTTTAATTCTGTGTGAAAGGCTTGTGAAAAGATTGGTAGACAACCTCCTATGAGAAAATCTATGGATGGTTTCAAAGATTTTATGCTTGATAGTAGTATTTATGAGATGGAGTTGGGAGGACCCTATATTACTTGGGACAATCATCAAGATGGGGAAGATTTTGTCACCTCTAAAATTGATAAGATTTTGTATAATAATCATTTCCTATATTTGTTTAAGGATTTTCATGGTGAGTGATTTTCCAACACTATAAGTGATCATAGAAGAATTTTCTTGTCCATTGGTAATCCTAGAACGATTTGTGACACTTTCAAATATGTTAATGCTTGGGCCTCCTTAGAGGGCTTCTAATCTGTGTTGGGTGAGGCATGGAATACTAATGTTGATGGTTTTGCTACTGTCAAGTTGTATATAAAGTTATGGAACTTAAAACAAAAACTTATGGAGTGGAATAAGAAATTTGTGGGTGATATTATTGAGAATGCTAATATTGCTTGTGAAAATGCTCTAGAAGCACAAATGTTGGTTTACATCCTTTGGATAACCATGCCAGATCTAATGCCAAGAACTTGAGAATCAAAGCAAAGGAATCTTTTGATATTGAAGATTCGTTCTTAAGGCAGTAGATAGGGTGCAGTGATTAAAGAATGGGAATTTTAATACTAAGTTCTTTTTTGTTTTTCTCTTAAGATCAGGAGTTTGAGAAACAATATTAGTAAGTTGACTATGAATGATAACTTAATTCATGATCAAAATGATATCTGTGAAGTTGTCCATAATTTTTACTCTGAGTTTTTTTGGAAGATGGACAACTTTGTGGGTGTTTGAACTGGCCCGTGGAGTGGTCCTACCCTATCTTCTTCTCAACGTGAGGGTCTCACTGCTAACATTTCTAGGAAGGAAATAGAAGAAGTTGTGAACAACCTTAATGATGATAGATCACCTAGACCTGATGGGTTCAATGGGCATTTCTTCAAATGAGCATGGAAATTTATTGGAAATGATGTGGTGGATGCCATTCTTGAATTTTTTTCTAATGGATGTCTTTTAAAAGAGGCTAACATGAATTTTAACACTATGCTTTTCTAAAGGCATGGAAAAATCCTTTATTTCTAATTGGAGGCATATTTCTTTGTGTAACACTTTCTACAAAATTATTTCTAAGATCATGTGTAATAGACTTCAATAGGCACTGCCTTCAATTATTGATGAGAATCAGCTTGCTTTACTTAAAGGGAGAAGCATTCAAGATGATATCCTTTTGACCAATGATATTCTTAATGATTTCAAGAAATATTCTGGGTCTTATATGTGTGTCCAGGTAGACATCTCTAAATCCTATGATTTGGTTAAATGGTCATATATTTTCTCCATAATGCATAATATGGGCTTTCCTTCAACCTGGATTAGGTGGATTGATGTCATCTTTTTCTCTACTTCGTATCAAGTTCTTGTTAATGAAGAGACAATGAATCCTATTTGTCCTATGAATTTTGTTAGGCAGGGGGACCCTCTAGCCCCCTATTTATTTGTCCTTGTTATGCAGGGATACAGTGAAATGATGAAAAAGTTTGTCAGTGATGGACTTATTTCTCCTATTTGTGCATCTAAGGATTTTTGTTGTTCTCATTTAATATAACTAATGACTTGATGATCTTTTCTAAAGCTGGTGAGCAATGTGCCTCTAATCTCAGAAGTTTATTAAATTTTTTTGGTGAGGCTTCAGGGTTGAAAATTAACCTTCTAAAGATTTTAATTCTTTCTAGTAAGAAGGCTAATGGTCATAGGATGTTTGAAATTCTAAAGATTGGTATTGGTTCCCTAGAGAAATCTCACTATCTTGGCATCCCTCTGCGTATTGGGAAATTATCTAAGAAAAATTCCTCCATCATTGTGGATAAAATAAAGAAAATTTTGGAGAGTTGGAAATCAAAACTCCTTTTTCTTGCTGGAAGGGTTGAGCTTATTAAGTTGAATTTATCTACCATGTATTTTTATTGGGTCTTCTCCTTTCCAATTCCAAGTTCAACTCTTGATGAGATTGATCGTGTCTGTGAGGATTTCCTTTGGGGGCAGAGTGATGGTAAAGGAAACTTACATTTGATTAAATGGGATTTTGTTACCCTACCTAAAAAGGAATGGAGCCTTGGATTGAGGAAAAGTAACGATATTGCAAAGTCCGGTCTCATTTTGAATGCTTGAAACATTTTCTGCAAAACATACACCTTGTGGGTGAAGTGAATCAGTGAAAATACTTCAAGAAAGAATCTTTCTGGACTTCTGAGAAGTCCCCTAACTATTCTTGGTAACTCAATTATGTTCTAAGAGTAATGGAAATTCTTCTTCCTTTAGTTACCTTCAACATTGGTCCAAGAGATAGCTTCCTCTTATGGCTTGATCCATGGTGTTCTTCTATGTTTTTAGCAGATATTATTGGCAAGGAGATGGTTATTCAATTAAGGCTTCCTTCAAATTCCTCTTTAAGTGTTATTATATCTGATAACAAGTGGTAAATGCATGTGAATACAAGGTCTTCTACTATTTCTTTTGTTCTAAACAATCATATACCTAGATTATCTGACAAGGATCATCTGACCCTATCTGACATAAAGGATGTGAATATTAAACTCATTTGGGAGATTATCAGATTTAAGGGCTTAGAGTATTCTATTTTTGAGTGGATTTGAAAGTGCAAATATCAAATTAATTGCATTGTACACCTTTGGATGGATAGACACAACAATCTCCTGACCTCTGACTCTTCAAGGAGAAGGGGGATCTCTATAGCTTCTAACTATTTTCTCTACATGAATGGATATGTAGATACCCAACATATTTCCTTTGATTGCTCATTTGTTAAAATTCTCCGGAACCAAGCTTTGTTTGAAAAAAGGATTGATGATGTCCCTTGTTGTTGGGATGATATTGTGAAGATGAAGAGTTACTATGACATTATCATTGCTCCACTCATTATGTATTATAGTTGGGTGGAGTGGAATTTAAGAGTGCAACATGGGAGGTATATGGATGACGGCGACATCTGGAATCCAATTTTGAAGGATTATGAGAATCTAGAGTGATTTTTCTCTTAGATGATCTTATGTCTCTATGACTATGATCTTTTGTCATTTTTATGCCCCATCTTTATTCTTTTAGTTAGAATGTTTTATCATTCCTGATGTCTTTTGGGTCTGACTTGGCCGTCGGTTCTTTGATTTGATCTGGTTTGTTCTTGTCATGTCTTTTTTATGTTAAATTTAAGTTGTGTTCCACGGTATGGCATGCGCTCAAGGATGGCCCTATCTACTACTTGGTTGGATCTGAAGTTCTGTTGAAGTTGATGACAGTTGATCTATTGGCCTTCTCTTTTGTTCAATCTTGTACATGACATATTGTATAGATTACATACTTTTTCTTTGGAACCAATATTTGGAAAAAGGATTGATAATATCCCTTGCTACTGGGATCATCTTGTGAAGATGAAGAGTTACTCTACTATTTTTTATGCTCCACTCATGATGTATTATAGTTGGGTGGAGAGGAATGTAAGAGTGTATCATGGGAGGTGTAAGGATGTTGGTGACATCTTAAATCAAATTTTGAAGGATTATGAGATTCTAGGTGATTTTTCTTTGGATGGGCCTATGACACTCTCTTATTATGATCTTATATCATTTTGATGCTCCAGATTCATACTTTTAGATAGAATGCTTTATCCAATCTATTGTCCTTAGATCCTTGCTCTGCTCTGGTCTGCTCCTATCCTGTTTTATTTTTGCGGGATTTAGGCTGTGTTCCTCAATATGGCACGTGCTCTAGGAATGCCCTATCTGCTACTTGGTTGCATCTGAATTTATGTTTAAGCTGATGAGGGTTGACCTGTTGGCCTCTTGTTTTGTTTCATCTTATATATGACAATTGTAAAGATTAATACATTTTTCTCTTTTGTTTAGTTTTTTTAATTGAACAAGCATTGTACTGGCTCTCAAAATGAAAAAAAGGTCCCACGAGTTTTGTTGACCAAAAAATATTTTCATGCTTATACAACATTATTTTTCATTATGATACCCCCAATTTTATTTATTACAATCCATTAAAGTTGGTTTACTTTATTCATTTAATATATTATATGTTTTCTTTTTAATAATAAATTCAATATTTTTGGCCTTATCTTTAATTTTCTTTTCTTAAGGAATTTAACGCATCTAGAAACTCCTAAAAGATGTGAAACTTATCCTTCAAGCAAACTTTTTTTAGAAAGGGTGCATGTCATATTATTTATTTAGCCTCGTTCAAGGAAATTGCTACAATGTGTTCATCATATTCCCTGGTAAGTAATTGCGGGCTATCAACATGACAGGCGGCAGTAGCCAAGGCATGAGCTATCTCATTACCTTGTCTACCAACAAAACAAAAATCAAAGGACACACAAACTCTAGAGATAGACTTCAACTGACAGACAAGCAACTCCACATACCCCCGCCCCCATCCCCCTCCTTTGAACGCATGAACCAGCAGCAAGCTATCCGTTTCTAAGATGATATTGGAAAAACCCAGGTTGGTAGCAACCTTCATTCCTTCTAGAGAAGCCATTCCCTCTACCCAAAGCATTGAGAATGTATGCTCTAGTCGGCATTGGAAGGTCATACGCACCTGGCCCATCTCATCCCTCAACACCACTCCACATCCCCCTCCCCCAGTCATAGTGATGCTGGCGTCGATGTTCAGCTTCATCCTGCCCCTCTCTGGTCTTTTCCATCGCTGTTGTTCCTTGTTTTTGACCTGCTACCTCGTGCTCACGGTGGCCGTCGTGTAGCTACTGTAATCCATCACCATCGGCAGGAGACCCGCCAACTGTGTTGGAGTGTATGGGGGATTGGGCTTGAAGATTTGTTTGTTCCTCGTTGTCCATGCCACCCATAGCAGAGTAGCACCTTCCGCCCGCCGCTGCTCACTGGCCGTGTGTAGGAGGTCTAGGATGAAATCACGCACCTCAATGCCCGTCGTGCTCGACCAGTCCACATTTCCCGCCGCCCACACCTCCTTTGCATGCTTGCATGTTAGAAGAGCATTTGTGAGGTCTTCTTGTTGTTCCTTACACCTTTGACACACCTCATCATGTACTACATGCTTTCTATATAACTCCTTCATGGTAGGGAGAATATTCCTTAGCGCCCGCTAAATAAAATACTTCTGTTTGGGTGGCCACTTTTCCTTCCAAATCCTCCACCAGTCCTCCTCCTTGACCCAATCCTAAAGATGTGATCCCGCCTGTAGAAGTGCATAAGCACTACGTACCGTAAAGTTCCCATCCTCCTCCTTATCCCACCATATCATATCATCTTCCCTCGTGCCACAAACCGGAATTGAGCATATCATTCTCCCTATGTGGGGAGGGAAACATTCCTCTATCGCTATGTGGTCCCATTGGCCCGTCTCCTGATTAATCAACTGGCTCACTGTGCTATACTCAATCGGTCCACTCACTAGATAGCACTGCACTGGGTAGCCAAGCTGAGGAATCCACCTATCTATGTATAAGTTAATTCTTTTCCCATTCCCCACCCTCCACAACAAGCCCGATTTGATTGCCTGATTTGCCCCTCATATACTTCTCCATGTGTAGCTTGGCTCCCTGTCAATAGAAGCATTTATGACTGATGTATTTTTGTGGTACTTTGCCTTAAGGACCCGAGTAGCGAGGGAGTCTTCCTTTGTTGCTAGCCTCCAGCCTTGTTTAGCTAATAAGGCTTGGTTAAATGCCCTTAGGTCCCTAAAGCTCATACCACCACAATCCTTTGGTTTGCATAGGCGCTCATAGCTCATCCAGTGGATCTTCCTCTCCCCGTGTTTAGATCCCCACCAAAACTGTGCAATCATAGCCGGGATATCATAAATAAGTCTATCCGGGAGTTTGAACATGCTCATCACATATGTAGGGATTGCTTGAATGATAGACTTTATTAGGACCTCTTTGCCTGGCTTGGATAAAAGTTGTTCCTTCCACCCTTGCAATTTCTTCCATACTCTGTTTCTAATGGCTGCAAAAACTTGCTTTTTGGACCTTCCAACCACCATGGCGAGTCCCAAGTACTTGTCGTGTTTGTCCACCTCCTTCACCCCTAGTAGTTCCTTGATGGTTGTTTATCTTTCCGCTGTCACATTGGCGCTAAAGGAAACCTCCGTCTTTTCATAGTTGATTTTCTGTCCTGATGCCCTCTCATATTGGATGAAAATTTCAGCTAAAATATAGCATTATTCAAAATTCTCCCTCGCAAACACAATGCTATCGTCAGCAAAAAGGAGATGAGACACCCATGGTGCCCTTTTGCATGCTTTGATCCAATGTATTTTATTCATCTATGCAGCCGAATTAAGTGAGAAAGAGAGAGCATCAGCGCAAAAGAGAAATAAATAGGGAGAGATTGGGTCACCTTGGCGCAGCCCCCGTGTGGGTTTTGAAAATCCTCTCCTGTTGCCATTAATGATGAACTTGTGCGACATGCTCATAAAGCACTCACCCACCTTCGATCTTCATATTGCTGGCAGCCCCATTTTCTCCATAACTTTGTCTAGAAAGTGCCACTCTACCCTGTCATAGGCCTTACTCATGTCAAGGTTAAGCACCATCAGCCCTTCTCTCCCTTTCTTGCATTTTTTCATAGTATGGAACAACTCATATGCCACCAAGGCATTGTCAATAATCATTCTTCCACCCATGAAAGCACTCTGCTGTACCGAAATCATACTTTCCATCAACAGTTTTATTCTATTTTCCATAACTTTTATGATGATCTTGTAAGAAACATTGCACAAACTAATGGGATGGAACTTAGTCATATGCATCGGATGCATTGTTTTGGGGATCAACACTATATCCATCTCATTTATATCTTCCAGGTTAGCTTCCCCTATCCACCAAGAAGCAATAAAATCTAGCAGGCTCTTCTTTAAAATATTCTAGAACTTTTGATAGAAAACTGCCTTCATCCCATCTGGCCTTGGCGCCTTATTAGGATGCATCTGTTAAACCGCATGTAGCACTTCACTTTCAGAAGGAACTTGAACAAGTCTCACACAATCCTCTTCCAAAATGGAACCACGCATCCCTTCTAGAAAAGCCTCCTCCCCCCTTGGATTAGAGGAACAAAACAAAGAGTTGAAAAAAGATGTGATAATATTTTCCACCTCCTCTGGTTTGGTTTTCCAGGCTCCATTTTTGTTGAAAATACCCTCAATCTTGTTTTTTCTTCTCCTTTGGCTTGCTTTGTTGTGGAAGTATTTGGCATTCTTGTCCCCATCACGCATCTCATTCGTCCTTGCCCTTGCGAACCAGAAGCTTTCTTCCTGATGTTGTATCTCTTGAAGTTCCTTGGAGAGATCTGTACATGCATTAATCATGTCATTTGAAGGTGACCTATTCTGAGCTCTAATCAATTTCTTCTCTATTTTAGTGATCTTCTTCTTTATGTCCCCAAATTCCTTGGCGGCCGAGATAATCATTTTTTTAGCACAAGATTCCATCTGTCCTCTTAGTCCTCTTTGATGGTTGTCCTCCCAGGAATGCTCCACATTATTTTTACAACCTGGGGAAGATAACCACAAAGTCTCAAACCTAAATCTTTTGTCATTATACTGTCTACGTCAGCCCCTCTCCACCCAAATCATGATCTGTCCGTGATCCGAATTGCTTATAGGAAAAATTTTCACTCTCCTAATGTTGAATCTATCACACCACCTTCTATCTGTCCTCTTAGTCCTCTTTGATGTTTGTCCTCCCATGCCTGCTCCACAATATTTTTGCAACCTGGGGAAGATAACCACAAAGTCTCAAACCTAAATCTTTTGTCATTCTACTGTCTATGTCAGCCCCTCTCCACCCAAATCATGATCTGTCCGTGATCTGAATTGCTTATAGGAAAAATTTTCACTCTCCTAATGTTGAATCTTTCACACCACCTTCTATCTGCCAAAAAGTGATCTAACCTTTGCCTAATGAGATTATCTGCCTGCAACCCTCGCCTCCATGTGAACTTGGAACCAACATATCCCAAATCGACCATCTGACAGATATCAATGGCCTCCCTGAAGTTCCTCATTTGCCACTCACTTCTTGGATATCCCCCTAGCTTTTCCTCATCAGTAAGGATCTCATTAAAGTCACCTCCAAAAACTTTTGGACAATCTGAGTTCATGCACAAATCTTCCATGAGCTGCCACGTTCACCCTCTGTCCTGCACTGCTGCCCATCTATAAATTCCCATGAAAGAAAAGCTATCCTCCCTATCCTCGAACCCTAACTCCACACTAATATGATTGTCCGAGAGGTTCTTCACGTTCACATCATCCCCCCTCCACCATAAACCCAGACGTCCATATCTCCCCCTGCTGTCTACCCCCACCCCATTCTCAAACCCACATCTTCTCCTCACGTCCGCTTGATCAATACTTCTACACATAGTTTCCATAACAAAAACTATGTCGGGCAACTCCCTCCAACACCTCCTCTTGAGGGAATTCACCATCCCATGGTGGCCCAGACCCTGGACATTCCAACACAGTATTTTCATAGCCCTTCACAGGCCTAGACTATCCTAGAACCCGCTACTTGTTTGTCATCGACAAACTGTTTCTATCCCTTCATCTTCTTGCTCTCCCCTCCTTGATGACCCCTCATCACCTATGTCACCCTCTTCCATAGTAGTATCTCTGACCCTCTTTGATCCCCCCCCCGTCAGTAGACATCCTCCCTTCCTCTCTCCCTCCCTTCTTCCTTGCAAGCCTGGTGAACCTTTTAGCTTTCATATGTGTTCCCTGTCTCTGTGTTACCCATTCTTCACCAGCCAGACCCACCTTCAGCCTATTGAAGATAACTTTTGTCGGGCATGTCGTCTGCCCTTTCCCTCCCTGCTCTGTGGGTGCCTTCCCAACCTTTTTTTAGATTAGTGATGCCTCACTATTAGACTTCCGAGGGCCACCAACCGCAGACTCCAGGTCATTTTCTGATACCTGCCCATCCCTAGCCGCTGCCTCCCAGCTCGATGTCGCCTCAGCTTTTCCTGGATCAATGGCTTGTTCTTGATCCCCTCCTCCTCCCATTTCCTTCCCCGGGAACACAACTTCAAGCTGTTGAGATGAGACTGTGAACCTTGATTCCCCCTGAACCTCTATAGATTTGCCTTCAGCGTGCGTTCTATCTTTGGCTGCATGTTCAGAGTGGCCATCTAAGTTCACCTGCGATGACGTTGGCTTAGAGACAAACTTCAGCTCTCTTTACATGCTCTCTCCGCCGAAGAGTTCCTCCTTGATCAGGACGGCCCATCGTTTGGCCGGGGATGCCCTAATCCATGGGCCCCATCTTCTAGGTTTGAGAGAGTCCTCCTCATCATCATCTTCTTCCCCACATCCTTTCTTGAGGTGTCCCATGTGTCTGCAGAGGTAGCAGAAGGATGGCAGGCATTCGTAGCAGATCTCGATCACCACCACATTCCCGACGTTGTCCCTGATCTTCTATTTCTGCCTGATCAGTTTGGTTACGTCGATCTCGACGCGGGCGCGGCATGAAGTGTCCAAGCCGAGGTCCTTTCTATCCACCACAACCACCCACCCGATCATCCCGGCCACTACGGCTATTGCCTCCTTCGACCTGTACCTGAGGGGTAGGTTGTACATGCAAATCCAGAAAAAGCTATTGATTAGCTTCACCTTCGTCAGTATGTCTTCTGGTGTGTTATCCTTGACGACCAACAAATGATTGTTGAAGTTCCACAAGCCCTCATCAACCAACTTCTCCTTGTCCCTCCAGTGTAGGAACTGGATAATGAATAGGTTGTTAGCGATCTGACGGAAGCTCACTTCCTTCTTCAAAGACCAAGCCATCGTTAGGGTTCTCTTTAGGGCGGGGAAGTTATAAGGTCTGTTCCTGATCAACCGACCCACTAGGGCAAGTTCCAAATGCTCCATTTCCGTCTGGATCTCCTCTTCTTTGAAGTCGAGCACATCATTCTCCTCCTCATCTTGTACCTTGAGCACCGCATACCTGTCCACAAGTTCATCCGCCATGGCGATGGAGAGGACCTACAAAAACCAGAGAGCGTCACCTTGGTTTCCCAATGTGAGGAAGCCTGAAAAACCCTAGCGTCGCGCGTTCAGGAGCTTCAAGCAAACTTGAACATGATGAAAATTATTTTACAATTAATTTGTCTTGTTGTGGTAGTTTAGCATTCTATTTAATATTTTGGGATTTAATATACATTCTCTCCCAGAAACTACACTAGGATAGATATGATTATCTAAATATTGTGGACATTTATAAATATAATAGTTTGGGATGTACATTTCAAAAGTGGGATTTATTTATATATTGAAGTTATTTAGTAATTTATATAACACTTTTGGCTCCTACACGTATTTTCTTTTACAATTAGAGTTAAAGTAGTTATCATTATGCAAACAATGTGAAACTTGGCACCCAAGTCAATCGATACCCAAAGAACACACTTTTACCATTATATTTTATTTTTGAAATTCCCTTTTATGAGTTATGTCACCATTAGAATGTTTGGCTTATTACCATTATGTTTATCAAAACGTTATACCTTTATTATAAGTATCCACTCAATTGAGCTTTATTATATTCAATACATTTTAAAAAGAGATTTGTATTATTGTTTCGCATGAAATTCTACATTTTACTTATTTTATAAACTTAATCCATTAATTTCATATTTAATCAAATAATAGAATATTATTAATATTTATGGACATGGAATTACTAATTGTTACTCCAAATTATATTATTGATTTTTATTAAGCCCATAATTACTAAAGGAAATACATGTAATACATTTCATGATTTTGTTACATGCTCACACATAATAAAGTCATTACGTAAATGTGTTTTAATTTTAATCGGTGTCCGACCATAAATAAGAAACCAAATCTTACTAGATTTTTAATCATGCAATATGGTAAGATTCTATGTTTTGGTTCGTACAACACCATTATTTGACTTTCCCATGAATAATCAATCAAGGTTTTCATGAGTGTTGCACATGTAAAGCATATAAGACTTAATATTCTATTTGAGGTATTTCATATATATATAAAAATATACAAGTCCAACACCACATAACTATAATATCTATCATATGCACATTATATCCACAATCCACAAACATATCCACAAAAATACAACATTGGTTATGGTCATACTAAAGTAATTCTTGGGAACTACAAAATATTACAATGTACCTATGGTCCCTTGCATCATATGCATAATTAACCACTAACTCCCACATGGACGTGCATTTTGTTGCCTCACAATCAATGGATCCATGGATTCTCCTTAGATCTTGAGGGTTGCCTCATCATGCTAAGTCCTCAAAACTTGTTCTATCTTTGTCTAATATTATATGATATGTAGAAACCTAAAGTAACATTTAAAGGGAATATAAAAGATGATGCTTGGCATGTAAGTCAAATACTTGTCAATTAACAACCCTACACATCTATCTACAACATGCACATAAATGGGGTTCTTGGGTATAACCATTCAAGGATGGACAAAAAATAACATTTTTAGAAAGTTGAATTGTAATTTTAGAGATATATCATATCTTATTCTTATATAATATATATATACATATAGACATATATATAAAAGAATGTGTCCTTTCATATGAGACATTTCTTATGAATTATATTTTACATCCATGCAAACTAGGCGGGTTATGAAGGAGTAAAGCCACTATGCAAGGAACACATTTGGCGAGCAATGGGTGGGATCAAGGGGATGCCTCCACTCGTGGGGTCTCATAGGAAGCGCCCATGAAAAGGTATATAGGATAAAGAGAGGCATTCTCTCCCCCTCTTCCATTCCAATGACGGAGGTCGAACGTCTGTGAGGGTGGTAAATAAGTTTGAAGTTGGGATTCAAACTTGGGTCCCTTTGTGAGGAGATACCATGCTTGACCACTTGATCCACTCTTTGTTGGCTTAAAAAGGAGTATGGATTTTTTACTTCTATGCACTAAAAAATAGAATTTTCTATAGCCCACACCATCCCTTATATCAAAAATATAGACTTCAATGATTGTGAAATTAAAAAGGATATGTACATTGATTTTATCATTCACATCGTATATAATTGCAAAAATGGTACAAAAAGTTCGATTATATCAGTAGTAATTACCAATATATCATAGATTGTTGTGGCTCTGATACCACTATTGGGAATAGTAAAGGCAATAGATGCAATAGAAGTAATAAAAAATTGTCCACTCAGAATGAGCTACAACATATCATGAAGGAAGGATTTGATATATAACTTTTTGTGGAGTAGGTTGAAATACATTTCTCACAAAGAATATGTGCAAAATAGAAGATGTTGATGACATTCTTCCAATGTAGTCATGGAAGAGTTTATGTCTCTATATCATCCATGTAAATTATGAGAACTTCACATAGTCTAGATACATTTCTCACAAAGAATACATGAAAAAGAGAAGATGTTGATAATGTCCACCCAAAATAGATACAAAAGTGTTTGTGTCTCCATATCCTCCTTGCGGATGATGGGAACTCTAAATAGAACTACAAGAATCAACGGGCAAGGAGAAGCCTTTCCATTAGCAACGTGCTTGCTTTGCACTGCCTCCCTTCTCTCCCAATGTGTGTGGGTAATGATGTTTAGGGTTCATGTGTCAAAATATGTAACCAAAAGCCTAACCATCATGCCCGTTTAAATAGGAGAGGCAAGGAAGCAGTGCTTCTAAAACCCTAGAAAACCAAAAGATAACATGTTTTTTATTTCATGCATCCCATTCACAGATAGCCAGTTGGTTGATTGGCTAGTCCAACTGGGTGATGACACACATAAAATATGCATGTAAAATGCAAATGTACACGCTAATTAGTATAGGCCTATGATGCCCAAATGTGGAACTTTGGGAAATTTATTTCAGAGACTACTACTAACTATAACCTAATCTGTAGGCCTAAGAAAAAAGTGATTGGTTGTTCATTTATACTAATTGTAGCAAATTAAATCTAAATTAAGTGGAATGTGATCATATATGAATGGAAATCTTAGGATTATAATTTCAACATAGTTTGTATTTCAATTCACCCCATTTTATTAATAATCAATTATCATTAACCCTAGACTGAGCAACCTATAAAAGTAGTACCCATTCCTATAGTGTAATTCGCAACCAATACTAACACAAATCCAAATTTCATAGTGATTTAAGAATTAGATAGGCACATTAGTGATATCTCTAGGTTATTCCATTCACCATCGCATGCCCTCTTCTGAGGTGTGGTATTAGCTGTGTAGATACATGACTTACCCAACCCTTAATCCCTCTCCCAAAGCAATTAATGATCTAAACATTTGAGTGTGGTGATCAAGCACATACAGTTCATTAATTTGTCATAGATTTATGTCTAGCATTCAAGAAAATATGCACACACAGATATATATATATATATATATATATATATATATATATATATATATAATATATATATATATATATATATCTGTGTGTGTGTGTGTGCGCGTGTGTGTGTATACACACACACACACACACACACACACACACACACACACACACACATATATATATATAATCACTAGAGTCAACTACAATGCAAAATTAGGCTACTCGTTGGTCCTAAGTAACAAGAGGATTATCCCGCATGACTTCTATCAATAAATACAATGAGGAATATAGAGACAAAAATCTAAACATGAAGAAAGCTAATGAAAAATCCTAGAAAACCAATCTTGAAGATCCCCTCTAGTGAGCACCTTGATCCATAGTGTTTTGGATACAAATCTACTTCACATATTTGTCCAAATCTTCTAGTATGTAGTTGTCTCCTTCATCTCCTCCTCTCTCAACTCTGTGCTTGGTTGCAACATGATAGAACATGATTCTTGATCTGATGGAAGTCCTGTTAGGTCATAAGTGGGACTCAGACAATCATTAAGTTTTAGTCATCTAATATGTCTTAATCTTTCATTTTCTCTAATCATACAAAGTCAATACCATTGACTTACTCCCCTTAGGTCATAAGTGGGACTTGGTCCATCATTAAGTCCTAGTCTCTGATCTGCCTTAACATTTAATCTACTCTAATCACAAACATTTGGTACCACTGACTAGTAAGTCGGTGACACGATTTGTTGGCTAACACAAAACCCTGATAAATAATTGTACTACCGACTGGTTTGTCGGTAGCACCGAGTTGAATTCTTTGAGTTGTGAGTTGTTCTTCATATAAAACTCAGTACTATCGACTAGGCTATCAGTGACACCAAACCCATTATGTCCAACTCCTGATGCTTTTTTGTTAGAAGCATTCTTTTGGTAGCATCGAACTCCATTTCGATCGGAACAAACTTGTTCTTAGTAGCATCAACTTTTTGAGATTTCCTTGTTGGATTTCGCCTAGTTTCATTACCATCTACATTATTGTCGGTAGCATCGAGTTGTGCTCTAAGTGCTGAAATAAAAGAAAACCAACATATGACTAAAAAAATGTGATGAATTGACACTATTCTGTAAAAATATTAATAATTTGATGCAATAGTGCATCACAAGCTAATGATGATAAACAATGTCTAAATCATGTTAGGATGAACAAATATGCATGAATACATGGAAAAATAGCCTGTAAAAAGTGATTTAGTGCATCCAAATCCCGTGATCTTCTATATTGCTTGCCCTCCAGTAACACTATCTTTGGATCTTATTTGAAATAAGTTAGCAAGGGGACAAACAATATGAACAACATTTCTCAAATACCCTTGCCTGACGGTCTAGAACTGGCCCTCAACAACCACTAAACAAATAACTACTTTGTAGTGATAAAAATGTTCATTAAAGATGTCCACCCTTAGATCAATGAACACTATCAATACAGTAGTTAATATCATAGTCAATAGGGCATACACTTGATGCATCATGTAATTTTCTATCTACATTACTCTTGTTTACCTACCAAACTATGTTGGAAGCAGTTCCTCATATAGAAATGAATGAGGGGATCAAACATATATGTGTCCTTCTATAAAAAGAAATGGGTGGAATGATATAGGTGGATATGAATAGAAATCAAAAGTAACATACAAATCATTTATACAAAAACAAAATATTTTTAACAAATATAATGAAGGAATTGAGAAAGGCATGAATCCTATTGCCTACTATTGTGGAGGAATGATGAATGCGATGAAGGTACCATCAGATTTATGAATGTGGGATAAAGAATGCATATATTTAATTATTTTCACTACTCCTTGAATGATTTTCATATTTGAGTTCAAGACATCCTTTTCTCCCCATATATTTGAAGATTTCACTCTTTATTCTGCCCTTTTTTATTTTAGCAGAGCTATAATTATGGTCAGGCTTTTCTTCAACATACCTTTGCTTTTCTTTTCATTTGGGAAGGATGTGGATGTGTATCCTTTCACTTCATATTTGAGGAGAAATCGACATTGATACATGATGAAAGAATGATGCAAAAATAGAAGGCAATCTACATGCAATTCATCATGCAATTAATTGTCGTGCACATATCTATTTTTTTTTCTTTTCAAACTAGCACAACAAAAAAAACTAGCTATCATGTACCTATTATTCTATAAAATGCAATCCAGTGGAATAAATTTGGGTTACTTGATTGTCTTAAAGTGACAGATGAAATGTCATGAAAGTTGGGGCAGAATTGCATGATTAAGATACAATGCATATCTTAACTATGATATATCCCTCTCCTATCAACTTGTGTATAAGATGACCTTAGAGTTTCTTTCTAAAAGTCCCATTTAAGGTTTCGTTACTTGTTTGGTCGATTTAGGCTCAAATCCCATCACCATACATAAGTCTTGGATAAATTAAGATTTTCATTCATATTAAGTGTCCTCAAGATGACTAACCCATATACTTCATCTACTTGGTGTTGTCATAGAATTTTTAATTAATCTTAAAAAGATGTGATCATTTTAAAAAAATAATTGCAAAGTCATGAAACACATTTTGCTTTTATTATAGATGAAATCATGATAGTTAAGCTCCACTAGATGTGGATCCTATACTTGCAAATATGAAGGAAAAATTAAAATAAGATAAAACAGATAAAATTGTTCCAACACCCAAGCCCAAACTAGACTATGTCTGCATATTCGTTATTCAAACAAAGATGTAGAAAGGGTTATCGTGTGCTTAAAATGGTGGTGGTGGATGAAACACTCCCAGTGGCATCTCTAGATCTAGAGGGTATAATGTGTTGCTGAATGTGGGTGACTTTTATAGCATTTGTGGTAGTCGTGGGTAGCTAGAAAAGTTTCCTTGACTCCAATAATGGTCATAGAGAAGTCGTTGATAATACTCAATGCATTGTAGGTGGGTGTGCATGTTCTCCTAGTTGGTCAGGAGAAGATACTCATGAACATAGATGGCCTGCTATTGTCAAAGTAGATGGTCTTGAACATTGTGAATCTCAGTCAAGGTGGCTAACTATTGTTGTTGACCCTACTCAATGGACTACAACATTGCATACATACCTGATGAATGCATATTCATCATATTATCAGTCGCCTCTCTAGGACCAATCCGATTCAATACTTTTGATTTTAGCTCCTAAATCTCACAAAATGCAAGATTTCTTAACTAATTCAATTATCAAGTTTATTGATTAGATTTATATTGATTTTGTGTAGGTCTTGACAAGGTTCAACCATCATATGGAATTCACTCAAGATCTTCTCATCCTTGGTATTAACCAAATAGTTTTAAACAAACTGTCTCGACCCCAAACGATCTCAGCCAGTCATGCATACGGTTTCAAGACCATTTGGAGCCATACGGTCTCAAGACCGATAGGCCAGTCACCCGTGAGACCGTTCGGGCACCAAGACCGATCAATGAAGTGAAGACTGTTTGGTGCGCATCTACAAGACTGTATGGACGCGAATGATCCAAAACCATTTGGATCAGCAAGACTGAGCAAGCCTCATCAGCCCTCAAGACCGGTTGGAGACAAAGACTGTTCGGTCTCAAAACCGATTGGAACCCATCAGTCTTTCCATCTCCTGAACTGATTGGACGATATAGTGAAGATCGTTTGGACATCTGCAAACCGCGAGCATGAAAACATGTTGGATGAGACTGTTAGGGAAGAAAGAGAGACTGATCAGAACTTATCAACTGAAGACCGTTTGAGCAAGGGAGTTCAAAATTGATCAAAGGCATCGATCACTCGAAACTCCTAGGGCAGCGTTCTCTAAGACCGGTGGAACATGACCGTGTGAAGACACACCCAAGACCGTTTGGAGCTGATGCATGAAACCATTTGGAGGATACTAAACGGTCTTGCGATACCGTATGAAGGTAGAACCCCCAAGACCGTTTGGTTGTAAATAAGCAAACCATTTGGAGAGAACATATATCCAAGACCGTATGGTCATGTACCCAAGACCGGTTAGATGTCAAACGGTCTCCAAGACCATTTGCTCCAAACCGTTTGGAGTGAACTCACAGCAAAAATGTGAGGACCCCATCCAAGCCTATAAATAGGACCAGTAGGGTCCTCATTTGGGCATCGTTCCAAAGACACTGACAGGCTTCCTAAGTGTAAGGTTCGATCCAGCTTCATCCTCTACGCCGCCATCATCTTCATCCTTCATACTGCCCACATCTCTTCTTACTGCGAGCAAGGAGGTCGAGAAGAGAAAGAATGTGGAGAAGAAGGTCTGCCCAGTCTGCCATGGTGGTTCTTCCTCCTCGTCCAGATCTGCCCCGACACGACGTAGAAGTCTGCATCATCATCATCGAGCTATGACTACCTTTTGCATCATGCACATGGCAGAATCTTCCTTCTCTCTTGTTCTTCTTATTTCTCGTATCATGAGCAAGTAGTCCCTTTTCACTTTGGGGACTAGCCCCGCTGCCCTTGCTTTCATATCTTTTCATTTAACATTCCAAGGCAATGTATATAACTTTTCATTTCGTTGTTAATTGATAATGTTTGTAATTTGATTACCTACTTGCTTTCATCTTGTTCTTCCCTATGTTGTGAGACCTTCTATATGTAGGGGTAGAATGTTGATTAATGAGGTTGACTCCCAAAAATAGAAATAGAATGTGATTCCTTGCGATAGTAAGTGTATGATCCATGAGGGGATGAGCAATCTAGTCTACGGTGACGCTTCTGTGGCCTAAACATCCCTTAGGGAAGGCCACAACCTTAGTTGGATTTTGTATCTTCTTTGTTGATCGTCAATGTTTGCTTGTAGATTAATCACCTGCTTGATTTTCGATTAGCGTGGTTGACTCCCAAACTAGAAATAGAATGGGATTCCTTGAGGTCATAAGTGTATGATTTGTGAGGGGATGAGCCATCTAGCCCACGGTGATGCTTCTGTGGTCTAAATATCCCTTAGGGAGGACCTCAACCTCAGTTGGATGTTGTATCTTCAAAGTCGTAGGTATGTGATCCAGATGGAGATGAGAAATCTGATACCTAAGGTGATGCTTACGCGGACCTAAACATCCCTCCAGGAGGGTTCACAGCAGTTCTATTTGGATAGTTATATCTTGCCTGGATGTTTGATGTTTGGATGTGTTTACATGTGTAGTGGTAGTGAAACCTGAGACCATCCTAGAGATTCCATAATATTAATCTAGATCCAACTTTAATTCTGCTCTTTACTTTCTTATGATTAGTTTAATCAACCTCAAACCAATTAATCGTTCTAAATATTAGTCTTACTTGAGCTGGATTTGACTAACAACGATTCTTAAAATGTTGTCTCTTGGGATTAGATCCTTAACTATACTATGATAAGACCTGTTCACTTGTGGGTGGTATTATTGCATGAGGTTTTGGTAAAAGTTTGGGGATTTCAACCCCAAGTGAGTTTGTTAGTGCGATAATATTCCACATCAAATTCTGGAATCATTGTTGGGGACAACAGAATTAGTTAGTCAAACCTAGTTCTTTTAAGGCTAATCTAGGATTTTGTTTTTCTTTTGATACAATCGATCATCTACTCAAATTTCACTCCACTCCATTAATCTTACTTTAGATCTTTTCATTTCAGGTACCCCCAAGACTGGTGTATGCACCATTTGAACAGACCCAAACTCACTGCTAGTTTTGATCCTGAAATAGACAGAACCTTTTATTGTCAAAATAGAGAGAACCAAGCAAGAATGGCTCAAGAAGAGGAAATAGCCCGAAGGATAGCTCAAGCCATCAATGCACAGAGAGAAAGACTCATGCAAGAAGCTAGGACTGCAGTTCAAGAAGAAATTCTAGCACCACAAGCCACAGCGCAAGCGGAAGAACTAAAAAAGGATCTTAGGGAGTTCTCAATCCCTAAAGTTGTTGATGTTCATCACCCAGTCCAACCTCCTCCCATCCATGCTCCCAACTTCGAGATAAGAGCACATTGGATTACATTGCTTCGAAACTACACATTCTATGGTAAACAAGGAGAAGATAGTCAAGAACATCTTCTGAGATTCATCGATCTATGTGCTATGACAAAACAAAGTGGAGTTTCAGATGATGCCATTCGACTCCGACTCTTCAAGTATTCTCTCACTGATAGAGCCATAAGTTGGTACAATTCCTTGCAGTGTGAACCCATCACCACTTGGGAGCAACTTCAAAACATTTTCCTGGAAAATTTATACCCTCCCTCTCTCACTTATGAAATTAGGGGTCAAATAATAATGTTCACTCAAGCCCCTGGAGAAACCCTTGCTGAAGCATGGGAAAGATATAAGGAACTTCTACGCAAGTGTCCACACCATGGCATTCCCAAGAATCAAGTCATCGAGATCTTCTATAGAGGTGTGGATGACGATATTAAGAGATTCTTAGATTCCTCATCCGGAGGAAACTTCATTTGTCAGAGTTATGACAGCGCATGGAGGGTTGTTACCCTCGGAGATGAAAACCAAGCTAATTGGGGTAGGTTTGTAGGAAAGGGAGTGTTGAAGGTAGCTATGGCTGAAGTTATTCTAGAATACAAGTCCTTTGTTGAAACCCTCAAACTCTTAGCTGCCAAGCAAGATCATATCGAATCATCCCATGCTGCATTTGGAAGAGGACGTTCACCCCCTCAACAAGAAGAACAAATCAAGTCAGCTTCACTGTTCTGTGAAGCATGCAAAAGTACTGATCATTCCACTTTAGCATGCAATTTTCTTTACGATGTTGTTCTAAGCAACGCATGTGGACAAGGAGATAATAGTCAGATGGAAAATCTTAATGATGTTAACATCATTCCTGGTCAAGGATACTACAATCCGAATCAAAATAGGAACCATCCTAGTTTTCAATATGGAAATCCTTCAGGAGAAGAAAACTCATTACAACTTGGTTCGACTAACCAACAAAAAGGCCCACCAGGATTTTAGTATAACCAACAACAAAACTTTGTAAATCAAGAGAACTTTAGGGGAAATTTTCAGAACAGGAACTTCAACAATTATTAGAACAATTCTCAATTTCAGAATCCCAACCAAGTCCATTACTAGAACCAACAACAAGGGCAACAAGCTAGCCCCATCTCTCCTAATGACAAGCTATCAGCCATTGAAAAGATGTTACAATCACAACAAACATCGATAGCTAGCCAGAAAACTATGATAGCTAACCAGTAATCCCATCAGAAAGCTATTGAATCTCAACTTGCTCAACTTGCAGCTAGTATGAAGCCATTTGCTAGAGCCTTTGCTGGCCAACCAGAAAACAATCCTAAGCATCCTGAACAACTGAAGGCTATCACCACCAGGTTTGGAAAAGACTATTCTGATCCTTCTGTCAAGACACCTGTGGTTATTATAGATGAGTATGAACCTGTGATTGTCCAAGACTCAACAACACCTGAGTCTCAACCAAAAGAACCAGTGATTGCTGATAAGACATCCGAGCAAGGATCTGAAGAAACTGAAACACCGGAGCCAGAGGTACCAGTATACAAACCTCATCCACCTTTCCCAGCTCGTTTGAAGAAAACCAAGCTCGATACTCATTTCAATAAATTCAAGGAAGCTATGAAAAAGCTTCATGTTGATATACCCTTCCTAGATGCGCTGGCAGAGATACCAGCCTGGACAAAATATATAAAATCACTTCTGACAAGGAAATACATAACTGAAGAGCACGAGACAGTCAAGTTGGCGACGGCTATTTCAGATATCATTTTGAGTAAGATGCCCAAGAAGCAGAAAGATCTAGGATCTTTTGGGATTTCTTGCCATATCGGTGATTCTTCCTGTAAGAAAGGATTGGCCGATCTTGGTGCTAGCATTTCGATCATGCCTCTTAGTCTTTGCTAGAGGCTAGGATTTTCATAATTACTTCCTACTAGCATAACTATACAGCTTGCAGACAATTCGATAAAGTGTCTGTTAGGAATCCTCGAAGATGTCCCAGTCAAGGTAGGCAAGGACACATATGTTCCGTGTGACTTTGTCATTATGGACATAAAAGAAGACACCAGATACCCTCTCATCTTTGTACGTCTATTCCTCACCACTGCAAGAGCTCTAATTGATGTTGAAGTGGGAACCTTGCTTCTCAGACTTGGTAAAGAAACTCTTGAATTTAAAGTTTTTTGAAAGTATGTGAAGGCCAAGAATGCAAGAAGAAGTTTATCTTATTGATTACATAGAGCATATGTCACTTCTCACTCAAGAGAATTATGAATCAGACGATCCTCTAGAATTTTCTCTAACAGACCCATCAGTTGATGAACTTATTGATGAACAAGTAAGGGATTGCATCAACATTCTTGACTCTACAAATGAAGATGTTGAAGCTACTTTTGAAGAACTCAAACCTATAGAAACAATTGAAGATATTTGTGAAAAGGAGGAGACACCTCTCAACCCTGTCATGAAACATACCAAACCATTTTTAGGTGTCCATGAGCCTCCTCATCCAGAAACAACTATCCTCTGGAATGCACCGGTAGCCCCACAGGCAGAGATTACTGACTTCATATTCCCTCCGCAATAGGATTTGGATTGCAGCTTCTATCGAGAACATCCCCCAGATCCATATCTAATAGATGTCAATAACCAGCATCAACAATATTACCTTATCAATGATGCCATCCAGATTCCCTACAACTATTCTCCATCTCAAATTGACCACCAAAGAACAAGTCAACATAACTCAAGTTGTTTCCCTATATGCTCTAACATTGCTTGTTCTTTATGGGGAAGGATACAAGAGGCTAAAATCAAAGAGAGTGTCAATGAATGGCTAAGAATGAAACCACCAAAAGAATATGTCAATCCAGCTCCATCTAGAGCACCACCATGGTGACAACATCCAAGTCGGGCCATCGAAATAAAACAAAGGTGCTTGTCGGGAGGCAACCTAATCAATAAATTTTTATTTAGTTTCAATTTTGAATTAAAATTTTTTCTTAATTTTGTTTTTACTTTTTAGATAATTTTGCACCAAATAAAAATTCCATCGCGAGATGCTATCTTGAGTTTTGATTGGTCTTCATGTTTGAGATTTTTAGATGGAGGATGCACGCTGATTGGAACACAACCACATCTGGTGGTCCAACCGGCATGCATTTTCCCCTCCATCTCGGATTTAGAGTTTGCTCGGGACGAGAAAATTTCTAAGTTCGGAGTGGAGGGTGGGTGGTACGTATCTTACTTTCCACCTTCACCCATCTAATTCAGACTTAAGATTTCGTCGTTGCATTTTTGAGTTATTGCATTTTTGACCAAAATCTTCAAATTTTTCAAAATTTTAAAAACAAAATTCAAAGAAATTGCACAGAAACTTGATGAATTTTTGACACTTTTCATTCGATCTCTATGCATTTTGAATCATTATACCCTACTTATTCGAAGCAGATCCTCAAAAGGACCTTCTTCTGAAAACTAGCCTTTTGATTGAAATCATCTTGTGAAGCTCATGAATCCTAACATCATGATCTTTATGAAAAAATGGCAAGTGTCTGTCAAACTGATAGGGATCAAACATGTCGTGCTTCCTAACTGACTAGTGGAACAACAACATGAAATCCCCACCGGATCCTCATCAAGTCATTATTTGAGTAGAGTACGATAAAGAGAACAACCCGATGCACAAAATTGTAAATCAAGTTGCATTCTGATCTGAAAACTCTTCTACACTTCTTATATCATCTCCATACCCCTCCATCCATCAAAAAGAAACAAAAATAGTCAAAATAGTGCTAAACCCTAAGTTTGGGGTGGCACACCACTTCCCTCTATATCCACTTCTTCCATACCCCTCACAATTTAATAGGGGCATACCACCAAGAAAAGATGCCAAAGCGCACACACAAAATGCAATCTCGAGTCAAATAGAGGAGAGATTCACACACAAAAAATGCAATAAATGAAATTTCAAATAATATAATAAAAATCTCGAGTCGAATAGAGGAGAGATTTACTTCTTCCTTCCATACCACCCTTCACTCCCTTTTCTACCTAATGGCACAATAAATGCCTCACCTACCTTGAAATACACCAGTGTCATATCAGATGTGCACTTGTTGTTCTGCGGGTATCTTTGGACTCTTACAAAACTCTTTGACATGCTTGTTGTTGGAAAAAGTGAGGAGGAAGTGAAGTTGGAAAGCAAACTCAGGAACAAAGATATGGTAAGATGTGTTTAGTTGTCTCAGGAAGTTGAGATGCTTAGTCATACTGAGCAAAAAGGGAAACAATCGTGATGAGAAGAGGAGGCAATCACATGATCAGAAAGCATTCATTTGGTGACTATTTCAGATTTTGTGTTACTTGAGGATGAGCAACGTTTAAGTTTGGGGTATTCTAATAAATGCATATTCATCATATTTTCAGTCGCCTCTCTGGGACCAATCTGATTCAATACTTTCGATTTCAGCTCCTAAATCTCACAAAATGCAAGATTTCTTAACTGATTCAATTATCAAGATTATTGACTAGATTTATATTGATTTTTTGCAGGTCTTGACAAGGTTCAACCATCATATGGAATTCACTCAAGATCCTCTCATCCTTGGTCTTGACCAAAAGGTTTTGACCAAACGGTCTCGACCCCAAACGATCTCAGCCAGTCATCCATACAGTTTCAAGACTGTTTGGAACCATATGGTCTCAAGATCGATAGGCCAGTCACCCACGAGACCGTTCGAGTGCCAAGACCGATCAATGAGGCAAAGACCATTTGGTGTGCATCTGCAAGACCGTATGGATGTGAACGATCCAAAACGGTTTGACTGTCAATCGGTCTCCAAGACTGTTTGGATCAGTAAGACCGAGCAAGCCTCATCGGCCCTCAAGATCGGTTGTTGCCAAGACCGGTTGGAGAGAAAGATCGTTTGGTCTCAAAACTGATTGGAATCCATCAGTCTTTAAGACCATTTGCATCTCCTAAACCGATTGAACGATATAGCAAAGATCGTTTGGACGTCTGCAAACCACGAGCACAAAAACCTGTTGGATGAGACTGTTAGGATAGCAAAGCGAGACCAATAAGAACTTATCAACTGAAGACCGTTTGGGCAAGGGAGTTCAAGACTGATCAAAGGCATCGATCACTCAAAACCACTAGGGCAGCGTTCTCCAAGACTGGTGGAACAGGACCGTGTGAAGACACACCCAAGACCGTTTGGAGCTGTTGCATGAAACCATTTGGAGGATATTAAATGGTATTGTGAGACCGTATGAAGGCAGAACCCCCAAGACCGTTTGGTCATATATAAGCAAAACCGTCTGGAGAGAACATATATCCAAGACTGTATGGTCATGTACCCAAGACCGGTCGGATGTCAAATGGTCTCCAAGACCATTTTCTCCAAACTGTTTGGAGTGCACTCACAGCAAAAATGTGAGGATCCCATCCCAGCCTATAAATAGGACCAACAGGGTCCTCATTTGGGCATCATTCCAAGGACGCCGACAGGCTGCCTAAGTGTAAGGTTCGATCCAGCTTCATCCTCCATGCCGCTGTCATCTTCATCCTTCATGCTGCCCACATCTCCTCTTACGGCGAGCAAGGAGGTCGAGAAGAGAAAGAAGGTGGAGAAGAAGCTCTGCGCGGTCTGCCTTGGTGGTTCTTCCTCCTCGTCCAGATCTGCCCCGACATGAGGTAGAAGACCACATCATCTTCATTGAGCTGAGACTACCTTCTACATCATGCTCATGGTGGAATCATCCTTCTCTCTTATTCTTCTTGTGTCTCGCATCATGAATGAGTAGTCCCTTTTTGCTGGGGTGCGGGGACTAGCCCCATTGTAATGACCCCGTCTCCCAGTAACCCCCACTTAAGGGATACTAAGAGATCAGAGTCATTAGCCCAATAAACCGGATCAAAGGTTCGACAAATAATCAATAATAATTATGAAATTCTACTAACTAAACTGAATTCTGGTAGAAAATTAAAACTTTGCATACCTTTTAAAAACTTTGGAAATCTATCTATTCACAGCTTGAATTATTCTATCTAATCTTCCTTGCACTTTATTTCTTAGTTTCCCGATGTGTCACTTTATTGTTTGTGTTTTTCAGGATTACACCTAAAATGCCGACAAACAAAATGTCGGTCAGCATATCAAAATATGCCGGTATGTAGAGGCAACCAAAATCTCACACTTATGTCTAACAATTTAAATATCACAATCAAGATATTAGCAAGTCAAATTTACATTTTCCATGTGACATTCCCCACCGCTTTTTCCCTAACCCTGGAATTACCCCCTTTAGGGTTTCTCTTTTGCCATTGACTTAAGGCCACTTTCTCAATCCCGAGCTTGGTGCCTGTGAGTCACCACTTATGGTGCCCATTAGTCATGCAACAGAGACCACCTTCTCAATCCCGAGCTTGGTGTCTGTGGGTCACCACTTATGGTACCCATTGGTCTTCCCTCCTGGGCTTGACCTCATTGCATCATCCATCAGGGTGGCATGTAGGTGCGGGAATACACATTTATATTAAGTTGTGATAATCATAGTGTCTTTATGATTTTCAAGTATGAACATTCAAACAGGTAGGTTGCATTCAATGCAATTAACCATCCGGAAAATCCTCGGGAAACTAATGCGATTAACCATAATTAACCACATACCTATCAAGATGACTTGAATGTAGAAATAACTCAACCAATCAAGAAATCAAGCAAGCACACACAAGTTGATCCTGAAAAAGACATCCATTTTTTCTATCATTAATCATGTCATCACGATCTATTAATCCTAGTTGTTTCCTAGGGTTATTTGTCATTTTTAGGGTTTTGAGCATAATTAGGGTTCCACTTCATTTTTATTACCTTAAACCCTAATTTTATAAAATCACTTACAAACCCTAATTATTTCATCTTTCTTTCACAAAAGATTCTAAGTTCATCTTTTAGCAACAGGAAACCCTAATTTAAGATTATAAGTACTTATCTTTTCTTTTTCTCTTATTTAGGGTTTCTAAGCATATTAATCAACATATTAGGTTTAAAACCCTAAACCTTGCAATTCCATCATCAAAACAAGTTAAAATTCATCTTAATCATTAATCAAGTTAATAATGCTCAAATTTGCTTATTTGCAAGATTAAATCTATCCTTTATCAACAATTAGGGTTTCTAACCACAAATTAATACTTTTTCCATCCAAATTAGATACTTTTTCAAAAATATACAGATTTAGGTTCCCAAACTATTTTTATTGTATCGCTCGTATTTTTCTTATCATTTTTCATGTATTAACTTTCCTCATACAAGTTTTCTATCAAAAGATATGATTTTATCAAGACAATTCCTTTCTATTGATTTATTAGCAAATTCTAGGAAAATAGGGATCGTCTGATCTGTGGTCTGCTGGTCCTCTTAGGATCCAACGTCCACAGATGCACGCACCCACTTGTGATAAAAAGAAACCAAAGGACCAAACTAACCTCGATATGATTGAAGGAGGCGAGGGGCAGTTTATTAAATTCGTGGGACCCCTTCTTCTTCTACCTCTCGATCTCGTCATTATTGTGAGGGTCAACGGTGAGGTTGACTTTGGGCTCTCGACCTTCTTTGATCACACCAATCAGCTAGGGAGCTCTGCCTCCCTTCATCAAACTCGACTAGAGGTTTAATTTCTTGCTAAGAACACGCCAAAGTCGTCCCCTACTCACCGGACTCCGGCGAGGTTCGCTGAAGCGTCGAGGGTCCAGGTGAGAGTGGTTGGAGAAATTGAGGGCACTGGGACAATGCTCGTGCTCTGCTGCAACGTTTGGGCTAGAAAATAGGAATTCTGATACCCTCCATCACCGTCCCCTATATATAGGGTGGGAAGCAGGCTCGCTAGATTTGGGAACTTTCCCAATAGGTTTCCAACCCTCGTCAAACCAGGGATGATTCCCTGCGGTTTCCTCTCCCGAGTTCAAAGAAAGCAACGACAGCTTTGCACATCCACTGGATTGTGAGAAATCTGAGATGGAAGGTTCCTCCTGTAACCTACAAAGTCCTAGTCCACATGGGACTTAGAATATGAGCGATCAGCATTGGATCAAGATCCAACGGTCCTCAATGCACGCGATCATCCAAAAGGGAAACATATTTTCCTATTTGCCAAATTAATGCCTTATTTTGGAGATAACTTGAGAAATTGATATCTCCCAAAACATAATCCCTTTTTGTCTCAAATTTTAAGGGAATGTTTGTCTTTACATTATCTATCTATGTACGAAATTTGGGAAACAAATTACAATGTATGAGAAGGTTTCCTTCCCTCCTGAGTTATTCTTTAATTAATCCAAAATTAATTGGTATTTCTTTTCCCTTTGCTATTATTTTGTTATTTTGGGTCCCTTGGACCTCAAGACAACCTAAAGGCATGAACTCCCATATTGGAGAATATTTACTTGCCTTTATTCTCTTATCTATTTCTATTTCACTTATTCTCCTTTTATTTAATCAAATCCTTTTCCTTTTTATTTCTCTTTTCTTTTTAATTGGGCTCAATGGCCAACAAGGCCCATTATCAATCAATCAAGGCCATTTCACACGAAATCCATCACAAATAAAAGAAATAGATTTCATTTATTCTTTAAAAGAGAATTACATTTTTCTTTCAATACTTGGGGAATTGAGGTTATAACATCCTCCCCTCCTTATAGGAATTTTGCCCTGAAAATTCCATCAAGCAAACAAATCAGGATAAGCCTTTCCTTATGTCCATCATGGCTCCCATGTGGACTCACCCTTTCCATGGTGCTTCCCAAGAACCTTCATCATCTCATATTCTTCCATCTGAGTTCTTTCTTAACTTGGCATACCATACCCTCATAGGTGACTCAAGACATTTCAACCTCTCATAAAGCTGAATAGGTTCAGGGCTCAACACATGGCTTGGGTACCTCACATAGTGCTCTAAATTGGACTCATGGAACACATTACACACCATGTTATCCTGAGGGGTAAGGCTAAACACAACCATCTGCACCAATCCATCTCAAATGGACCATGCAACCAGGACTCAGCTCTCTTAGCTATAACTTAGAGGGGTTAAATTTTCACGTCACATACTCTCCCACAGTGAACTACATGTCAGTCTGCTTTGCATCAGCTCATGACTCATGTCACCTCTGGGCTCTCTTTCATCCATTGCATGATCAAATCGACTTCATCTACACACACTGTGGTCCTTATCTGACCTTCGCGAGGTCCATTCACCAACATCATCTTAATGAAGTGGTGCCCGACACAACCTCCCTTACAGAGCTTCTTTATATCCTGATACTGGCTAAGTTGGTTATCATCACATCTCTCATAGGGCAAGAACTGCCCCCCATGTATCACCCTAAATGAGCACACTTGCTCTAATCAGACCCTCTAGTCTAGATCATTTTATCCATCAATTAGGTGTGATAAGCGGTACTACTATCGAGTTCTTCATGTACCTACATCCACCGCATGGAAGTAAACCTTTAGATCATACTCAAGAACATTTTAACTCACATCATGGTGTAGTTGAACCATCTCTCTCTCATATGTAGATCAATCGAAACCGTCCCTTGACAGTTTCCTTTCTTTCTCATGTCATCTAGGTAAGGCGATCTACCATAACCCATATTGCATCTTGACCCTCCTTGGTCTTAGGGGAGATTTACCACAACCTTCATAGTGATGAACTCCCATTCCCTCTCAGGGACTCTTTATCCTTTATATCAAATCATTGGGTTACTGGTGTTCATCCTTCACCTCTTGTCATGCATGGCAACATACCACATACAACTTCATCGTAGGCATCCAAAGTACTACTGTCACTTACTAACTTCATAGTAACATGGTGTATGGTGATCTTAAATCATGGCCTCCTATATGTCATGATTCCTCACGATTGATTCCTCAGAAACCCTAAACCACTCTAATCGGGGTTTCATTGCCTTCTTTTCCAGAGGAGTGTATCTGAGGCGCTACCACCATCCTTTTATTTCATCAAGGCCTAGGCTGGCTAACCAAATAACTACTAACAACTTGTTACATCTGAGTGTTAGTGAAACGTATCTTCTATTTCAAACTTAGGGCTAGCCTAACAGCCTCTCCTGGTTTCTAGCTAAACTAGACAGCTGCATCGATCTGAGCCAGAGCATCCATTACCACTTCACATCCTTAGGTATAAGGTAATGTTGAAGACATACACTTCCATGTATTCCACTTGTCATCTTATCTCAACTCTAAGTCTATCTTCATCAGAACATTCTGAGCTCATTCTCCTGGTTATCAAACTCAACCTTGTATCACTTGCAAATTCCACATAGTTCATGATAAAACATTCTCACAAGATGATTACCTTAATACTCTTATCGTTTGTACCTATGCATGTATCATTCACTCCACAAAGACACATTATCATCTCTGTCCTCATTCCTCATAGCAACGTTCCAACTCACATCATCTTTACCCTTGGGGTATGGCATGTGTACTTTCCCATCTTTCACTCCCACAACAAGAGGAAATAAGCATTTGACGGCCGTCCAAACACAAAGTTCTTCCTGTTCCAAGAGTAGAGATGGTACATCCCACATTGCCAGTACACTTTCAAATCGAAGTTGAAACGTGCAACTTATGTCTCTATACCACAATTATCTTGATATCAAAGTTACTTCCATGGAAAACTGGTTCCGAACCTACTTGGGTCCACACACAATCCTTGGTCATCTCCTCTGGGTCTATAGGGTGGCGGCACTTTTGGGGTCATCCCTCCTCCCTCATGCATCAGAGAGTGCCCTACTCATCTTCCCTTTGGGTCCCATGAGTTCATGAAAGTGATCAATCTCCTAACCCATGGCCCTCAGACAATGATAGTTATTACCTCCCGACCCTATGGTCATGTGCAACTAGGGAATTAGGCAACTCCTACTTACATCGGTCTTATCCCTACCTAACTCTGGGATAGACTTAGGATGCTAACATAGTACATTTCCAGCTTAGAACCTTACCCAAGCCTTCATCATCTCTCTTTCTCTACATTCATGGCTGACTCCCATCCTTTCATAGGGGTCATGGCAACCTGCCTACCTTGGTCGGGCCCCATACTAGTTACCTCCATGGTAAAACATCCACATGCACTTAGAGATGATCATCTATGGGTCTACAGGTTCATTCTCATATCATGTACTTTCCACTCAGCTTTTCACGATCCTACGAGACCTCTTTAGGTTTCCACAAAACCCACAAACTGGTACACACTCTACCAAAGGGTTCCTCTCCTAGGATGGGAGAAACTACAACTATTGACAACAAGGTCACAAACATCCCTAAGGTTTATATTCTCATGAGCATGCTTAACCCAACAGCTACTAAACCATTCTAGGTCATACTTGTTCTCATTCCTCAACATTGGACCAAGAACATACCTACCCATGTCACTAACTTAGTTGTGAGGGGTTCATCAAACATACCCCCTACTTAATGTGTTTCCCTTTCCTCTAAACATGAGGAGTACCATGCTCGAATCTATAAAACTCAAATCTCATCACGAGCATCAGGTACACCACCTTCCCTCTTAGGCCTAGGAACCCTAGGTTCACCTTTCTGATGTCCAATTGCATGCTCAACCTCTTAACCACGAACCAAACATGTACAAGGTATGACATGCACTTCTTTTTATCCTTCTACTCAAGCAACGCTTCAGAGTGGAGTTCTCCTCAAGGACAACCAACAAGGTGTAAGGCCTCACAACTGGTTACTTAAACCTTCTCAAGGTCTAAGGAACTCTTCTTCCCATCTCATAAGGTAAACACCTATACCATAGGCACATAGGTACCAGAAGCCTCATCCTTTCTCTAAGATTTGGTTCCTCTAAAGGCAACCAAGATATTGTTAACATGAGGCAACCACTATTATCCACTTAGGTCGCATCATTCTCAACTCCCAACTTTTCCTCACATCTTGGTGTCTAGGCTTCCAACCTCCTTGCTTGGGTCCTACTCTCTCTTTCTAGAGCTAACTCCACAACCGACCTTATACTAGAGGTCCTCTCTCCATGAAGATGGATCAAACTCACAAACATACCTCTACGTGGGCGAAGCCTAGGTTCAACTTATGTTTGCTCAAGGCTATCCACAGCTCCTTATGCTTATCTCATCCGCTATCCAAGATACTCCCTTGGCTAGGGTTTCGACATACTTCTTACACTACTTTCATATTTTGGGTGCATGCTATTCCCTACTTGCATAAGCACGTAGGGTTTCTATAGGTTCTTCTCGAACCTCAACATTGAAGGAGTTATCCTTCACTCTAACATGCACGACCCTTCCCAAGGTTGGGTCGCCAAAGGTACTAGGTCATCCAACCTCTCATGGCTCATATGGGCATACAAAAGAATGTCCATCCTCACACCTGGTCTATCATGACATCTAACTCATCATGTCATCTCTCTCTAACCAACACTTAGGGTTAGGGTTAACATCATCCAGAGGATGTGCCAGGTCTCTACTTGAAATGGAGATCTCTACCTCCAAGACTAGCTCTCTCTTTACTTATCCTCCTAACAAGAAGGTCTAACCTCAGGTTTCTCCTGAGGGCATGACAACTTATGTCATACGACCTAAGCATGTATCTATTCTTTTACACTTAATCTATTAAGCTTATGTCCATGACATCTTATTTACATGGCTTTTATTAATTTGGAGGAGGATTCCTTAAACCTTATCAACCTTACCCATACCTTAAGAGGGTGAGGAAAAGAGAGAAAACCCTAATCCTTATAATCATTAACAGTATTTGAGTTTAGAAGGGATGAACAAGATGAGAGAGTCCTAAAGGTATCTTATTTCGAGTCAAATCTTGAGACTTTGGCCAGGTAGCCACACGAATCTAGGAGTCCTCGTATTCCGACTAACGGTGCAGAGGAAAATCTTGCCAGCCCCCGGGCGTGATCCTTTTCTAGACACTCCCTTGGGTTCTATAGAGTTTGTAAAATTTAATAATTATTACATATAAAATGAGGAACCTATGCTCTGATACCAATTGTAATGACCCCATATCCCAGTAACCCCCACTTAAGGGAGACCAAGAGATCAGAGTTGTTAGCCCAATAAACTAGATCAAAGGTTCGACAAATAATCAATAATAATTATGAAATTCTACTGACTAAACTAAATTCTGGTAGAAAATTTAAACTTTGCATACCTTTTAAAAACTTTGGAAATCTATCTATCCACAGCTTGAATTATTCTATCTAATCCTCCTTGCACTTTATTTCTTAGTTTCTCGATGTGTCACTTTACTGTTTGTGTTTTTCATGATTACACCTAAAACGCCGACAAACAAAACATCGATCAGCATATCGAAATATGCCAGCATGTGGAGGCAACCAAAATCTCACAATTATGTCTAACAATTTAAATATCACAATCAAGATATTAGCAAGTCAAATTTACATTTTCCATGTGACATTCCCCACTGCTTTTGCCCTAACCCTGGAATTACCCCCTTTAGGGTTTCTCTTTTGCCATTGACTTAAGGCCACCTTATCAATCCTGAGCTTGGTCCCTGTGAGTCTCCACTTATGGTTCCCATTAGTCATGCAACAGAGACCACCTTCTCAATCCTGAGCTTGTTGTCTGTGGGTCACCACTTATGGTACCCATTGGTCTTCCCTCCTGGGCTTGACCTCATTGCATCATCCATCAGGGTGGCATGTAGGTGTGGGAATACACATTTATATTAAGTTGTGATAATCATAGTGTCTTTATGATTTGCAAGTATGAACATTCAAACAGGTATGTTGCATTTAATGCGATTAACCATCCAGAAAATCCTCGGGAAACTAATGTGATTAACCATAATTAACCACATACCTATCAAGATGACTTGAATGTAGAAATAAATCAACCAATCAAGAAATCAAGCAAGCACACACAAGTTGATCCTGAAAAAGGCATCCAATTTTTCTATCATTAATCATGTCATCACGATCTATTAATCCTAGTTGTTTCCTAGGGTTATTTGTCATTTTTAGGGTTTTGAGCATAATTAGGGTTCCACTTCATTTTTATTACCTTAAACCCTAATTTTATAAAATCACTTACAACCCCTAATTATTTCATCTTTCTTTCACAAAAGATTCTAAGTTCATCTTTTAGCAACAGGAAACCCTAATGTCATATTATAAGTACTTTTCTTTTCTTTTTCTCTTATTTAGGGTTTCTAAGCATAGTAATCAACATATTAGGTTTAAAACCCTAAACCTTGCAATTCCATCATCAAAATAGGTTAAAATCCATCTTAATCATTAATCAAGTTAATAATGCTTGAAGTTACTTATTTGCAAGATTAAACCTATCCTTTATCAAAAATTAGGGTTTCTAACCAAAAATTAATACTTTTTCCATCCAAATTAGACAGTTTTGCAAAAAGATACCAATTTAGGTACCCAAACTATTTTTAATGTATCCCTTGTATTTTTATGATCATTTTTCATGTATTAACTTTCCTCATCCAAGTTTTCTATCAAATGATACGATTTTATCAAGAAAATTCTTTCTATTGATTTATTAACAAATTCTAGAAAAACAGGGATCGTCTGATCTGTGGTCCGCTGGTCCTCTTAGGATCCAACATCCACAGATGCGCGCACCCACTTGCGATCAAAAGCAACCAATGGACCAAACTAACCTTGATGTGATTGAAGGAGGCGAGGGGCAGTTTGGTAAATCTGTGGGACCCTTTCTTCTTCTACCTCTCGATCTAGTCTCTATTGCGAGGGTCAACTGTGAGGTTGACTTTAGGCTCTCAACCTCCTTTGATCATGCCAATCAGCCAGGGAGCTCCGCCTCCCTTCGTCGAACTCAACTAGAGGTTTAATTTCTTGCCAAGAACACGCCAAGGCTATCCCCTACTTGCAAGACTCCAACGAGGTTCGCTGAAACGTCGAGGGTCTAGGTCAGAGTGGTTGGAGAAATTGAGGGCACTGGGACACTGCTCGTGCTCCGCCGCAACATTTGGGCTATCAAATAGGAGTGTTGATACCATCCATTACCGTCCCCTATATATAGGGTGGGAAGTAGGCTCACTAGATTTGGGAACTTTCCCAATAGGTGGCCAACCCTCGTCAAACCAGGGATGATTCCATGTGGTTTCCTCTCCCGAGTTCAAAGAAAGCAACGACAGCTTTCCACATCCACTGGATTGCGAGAAATCTGAGATGGAAGGTTCCTCCTATAACCTGCAAATTCCTAGTCCATGTGGGACTTAGAAGATGAGCTATCAGCATTGGATCGAGATCCAACGGTCCTCAATGCGATCATCCAAAAGGGAAACATATTTTCCTATTGCCAAATTAATGCCTTATTTTGGAGATAACTTGAGAAATTGATATCTCCCAAACCATAATCCCTTTTTTGTCTCAAATTTTAAGGGAACGTTTGTCTTTACATTATATAGCTATGTACAAAATTTGGGAAACAAATTACAATGGATGAGAAGGTTTCCTTACCTCCTAAGTTATCCTTTAATTAATCCAAAATTAATTGGTATTTCTTTTCCCTTTGCTATTATTTTGTTATTTTGGGTCCCTTGGACCTCAAGACAACCTAAAGGCACGAACTCCCATATTGGAGAATATTTACTTTCCTTTATTCTCTTATGTATTTCTATTTCACTTATTCTCCTTTTATTTAATTAAATCCTTTTCCTTTTTATTTCTCTTTTCATTTTAATTGGGCTCAATGGCTAATAAGGCCCATTATCAATCAATCAAGGCCATTTCACATGAAATCCATCACAAATCAAAGAAATAGATTTCATTTATTCTTTAAAAGACAATTACATTTTTCTTTACATACTTGGGGAATTGAGGTTGTAACACTCACTGCCCATGCTTTCATGTATTTTAATTTAACATTCCAAGGCAATGTATATAACTTTTCATTTCATTATTAATTGATAATATTTGTGGTTTGATTACCTTCTTGCTTTCATCTTGTTCTTCCCTATGTTTTGAGAACTTCTATATGTAGGGGTAGAATGTCGATTAATGAGGTT
This sequence comes from Alisma plantago-aquatica, assembly GCA_963693085.1. Taxonomy (NCBI): domain Eukaryota; kingdom Viridiplantae; phylum Streptophyta; class Magnoliopsida; order Alismatales; family Alismataceae; genus Alisma; species Alisma plantago-aquatica. Next base: position 1,168,656,079 of record OY856413.1, on the reverse strand, counting down.
GACTCCCAAAACTAGAAATAGAATGGGATTCCTTGAGGTAGTTACTAGTAAGTGTATGATCCATGAGGGGACGAGCAATCTAGCCTATGGTGATGCTTCTGTGGACTAAACATCCCTTAGGGAAGGCTACAGCCTTAGTTGGATTTTGTATCTTCTTTTTTGATCGCCGATGTTTGCTTGTAGATTAATCACCTGCTTGCTTGTCGATTAGTGTGGTTGACTCCCCAACTAGAAATAGAATGGGATTCCTTGAGGTCGTAAGTGTATGATCCATGAGGGGATGCGCCATCTAGCCTACGGTGATGCTTCTGTGGTCTAAACATACCTTAGGGAGGACCTCTGCCTCAGTTGGATGTTGTATCTTCGGAGCTGTACGTATGTGATCCGAATGGAGATGAGAAATCCAATACCTAAGGTGATTCTTACGCGGACCTAAACATCCCTCCAGGAGGATTCACAGCAGTTCTATTTGGATAGTTATATCTTGCCGGGATGTTTGATGTTTGGATGTGTTTGCATGTGTAGTGGTGGTGAAACCCGACACCATCCCAGCGATTCCATATCATTAATCTAGATCCAACTTTAATTCTACTCTTTGCTTTCTTGCTATTAGTTTAATCAACCTCAAACCAATTAATCATTCTAAATATTAGTCTTACTTGAGCTAGATTTGACTTACAATGATTCTTAAAAATGTTGTCTCTTGGGATTCGATCCATAAAAAATATTGGGATAAGACCCATTCACTTGTGGGTGGTATTATTGCACGAGGTTTTGGTAAAAGCTCAGGGATTTCAACCCCGAGTGAGTTTGTTAGTGCGATAATATTCCACATCAATACCCTCCATGGAGAAAGAATTTCTCAATGGTGGAGATGATGGCGGCACTATAGAGTGGAATATTGTATAATAATGGAGTATGTTTTAGAAACACATCCTCTGATTAAAAGGCATTGATGTCTCTTCTTCATCATCTTCTTCTATTGATTCTTCTTCTTCTACCTCTTCGACATCCTCTCCTTTAAGTAAAGGCTCAACATCGTCTACCAGCCAACAAAGATGGTGTACTCTTCAGATACAAAAGATAAGGTCTAGAAGGGCCCTCTCCTTCATCTGTTCATTGATGGTGCAACAACATACACTTGTCCTTGGCGTTTGGTCACCAAGTGTGCCCGCTTGAAGCGAAGTGTCAATGAATTCTTCATAGATGCGGATTTGGAGAACTTAGAGGAGGTGGAGGGTGAGCGGCTTAAGGAGCCCCCCAATGTGAATTGGGGTCTTCCTTTGAGTTTTCGTCTTTACCACTATCACATGCTAAAGGAAAACTGGTCAAGATTGACCATCTCCTTTCCCAAAGAAAGGAACACCCATTGAAAGAACATGTCCGCCTTCTGGACCTTCCCCTATCCTTGAGTGGAGTTGGGGTGACTATCATATTCATCAAGTAGCAATGGAGAATTCTAGAAAATGGGTGCTCAATGTCCATCAATGATGACTGGTTCCAGTTGGCAGTGAACCCCTGAGATAGGGTTGTCATCTACCTCCGAGCCATTATGTAGTCAAAGTCACTGATGTGAAGAGACAACCATTCGTAGGCCAACTATAGATGGAATTAAACTTGACAAGAGTGAGATGGCAGTCGATTTAGTGAAATCAAAAATTCACCCAGACAACTACCATCCTTCCCAATGCTTGGGGATGTAATAGATCTCTAGTTTTGCGAGAAACTCATACATTATCTCTTGGTATGTGGGCCAATCATCAAATAAGATGTGATTTCTTATCATACCCTACCTAGTGCAGACTTGGAATAGACTGTTAGGAAAGCAAACATCATTGAGGAACGTGTGGTTCACATATTGATTTGGTATTATCTCCCTCTCCATCATGGAAGCAAAGAGTTTGTTCTTATCTTTGTCATGAAAGGTCATTCTTTAAGGCTTGGTTATTGTCTAATTAGACACTCCTATCGATGATACTTGCCTCCTTGAAACCATGGTTGTCAGAGTGAGGAGTGGGGTAAAGAAGGTATCTCGATGTAGACTTCGGGACATCTATGAGCTATGGACATCTTCAAGATTGTCTGGAGCCTTCTCTATTGCAAGGGGAGTGCTTTGGGAGTGATTGAATAACAACCCATACCTCTCATTAATAGTTGTCAATTGGCCCATACGCATCATGTCGGTGCCACCAACTTTCTAAGTTAGTGGTATCAACTTTCATCCCTATTTGGGGGTCTTTGATGTCATCCTTTGATATCGTCGTTCATGATCCATTGATGTACTAAGCCTCATATCGCTCCATGTAGGTACTACCAATAGAAGTTGATAGTACTGACTTGTTCCATGCACACCTGGATCAATGACACCAAGCGTTAGATGTAAGAGATATCGATTGTCAATATCGGTGTCATGGATTCTAGTCTTTTTAGTTAGTGGTATCGAGCTATGATGGTGTGTACCTCTGACGTCCTCTGCCAATGCCACTAACTTTTTGTGTTGGTGGTACCGATTTGTGTTAATTCATTTTGATGAAGTTGATTGTGTCATTCCCACCAAGAAGCCTCTCAGAGGTACTGAATTGGTTGTCAGTAGCATTGACTTCTTGGAGAAATCATCTTGATAGAGATTTGGTGCCACTAACTCCCATGTCAGTGGTGTTGAAATTCACAAAATTCCATACTGTGAATTCAATGGCAAATCAGTACCACTGAGGCAAATGTCATTGGTATCGAAATCTTTAGAATCCATGCATCCATTTTTGTTACAATTTGGTGCCACTCACCCAAATGTCAGTGGTAATGAGTTTTCTCTACTTGAACTTCAAACCAAAATATATAAGGTACCTTTTTAAACTTCTTAAAATGATATCAACAAAATACAAAATTTTTATTGAAAATGTTTAACAAAATATAAATGATAGAATTGAAAAGATAATTGGTTGTCTCCCATAAGTACCCTTGTTTTGTGTCTTGGGATCAAGAATCTTTTCATTAACAAGATCAATGAAGCTCAATGAGATTTAACTCTCCTCCCTCATGGACCACCTCCCCACCATGGTAATGCTTGAGGCATTGTTCGTTTGTCAAGAATTTTTGACCCCATCACTTATATGAATAGATCAATGAGGAAATTCCTTTTTGACCACATATGGTCCACTCTATCGGGACCTCAAATTTCCCCGATGAAGTTTCAACCTATAGTTAAATAATAATATCCATTGACCTGGTAGGAAAACTCTATGGAGAATGTGGTAATAATGCATTTTCTTTGTCCTATCCATGCAGATTATAAAACTCTCATAGGAATCTAGACTAATTGCATCTAGTTCATTTAGTTCTAATTTACACTTCTTCCCTGCACTAGAAAGGTCAAAATTCAATTTCCTAAAAGCTAATTTTGTCTTATTCTCTAATTCCATAGGCAAATGACATTCCCGTCCATAGACTATCCTGTTGGAGGTAGTGCCAATAGGAATCTTAAAATTGGTCCTATAAGCCCATAGAGAATAATTTAGTTTAATTCTCCAATTAGTCCTACTGGTTGAGATGGTTTTCTCTAAGATCATCTTTATTTACCTATTTGAAAACTTAACTTGACCCTTTGTTTGCAGGTGATATGGGGTGCCTCACCTATGCTTCACTACATTTTCTCAATAAATCCTGAAATTTCTTATGATTGAAGTGGGATCCCCCATTACTTATGATCACTCTTAGCACACCAAACTTGTAGAAAATGTGATCTTTAACAAATTTGCACACAACCTGAGCATTATTGGTGTAGGTAGGAATTTCTTTCATCCATTTTCATACATAATCAACTACTAGATAAATGAAAAGGACACATACAGTCATTCTCCCAAAGGTCAAAAATTTCCATCTACCAAAAATTATTGAGTGGCATTTCATGTCTTTTAGAGATGTTGTTGAAATGTTGACATAAATCACACCTAAGCACATAATCATATGCATCCTTAAATAGCGTCAGCCAGTAATTGTTTTTCTTCTAAAGTTGTAAAATTTATTTTATAATACCTTAGCTATCATTCTTGAGCTTGCTTGTTGTCCCTAGTGGGTAAGGAATGACAATGACCAAGTATTCTCTCAAACTCACACTCTGGAACACACTTCCTTAAAATGCCATCCCTACACTATTTAAGTAAGATAGGGTTGCTCCATGCATATAATATTAAAGAATGGAAGAATCTTTTCTTCTCTTGATATCCTCCATCCCCAGGTATCTCTCCACATGCTAGATAGTTTACTATGTGTACAAACTAGGGATCCTTGTCCATCATGGTAAAAAGTTGCTCATCAAGGAACTCCTCAACAATGGTGATGCGCTAGATATTTGTCATTTTCTCAGGCTATTTATTATTGACTTTTGTGCACTTATTATCCATTTTCATATTAATTTTTGCATGGTTTACTATCATTAGCATGTGATACTCAATTTCATCAAATAAAATTAATTTTAATGTATATGAATGATTTATTATATTTCAAGAGCTTATGTTTGGATTTTATGGATTTCAGGAAGTTCTACAAGAATCTACACAGCTGGGCAGTACCAACACTCAGATATGAAAAGAAACAAATCAAGAATTCTCAGCAGTACTGACTTAGGGAGTCGATAGTACCATAGACATCACAGTGATGGGTTCATGATTCATAGTGGAAACGCGATACTATTGAATTCAAGCTTAGTTGTACCAACAACTTACTAGGTGGCCACAACTATCAAATGAGTCAATACTACCGACATGGCAGGATCATGCATATCTGAGAATCAAGTCTAATCTAATGGCTGAGGATTTATTTACCTCTAAGTCACTTCTATGACTTAGAGGGATTTCGGCTAATCCTATCCATCTCGTTCTATTCTGTTGGGAGGCAGCCAAGAGCAAGGAGAGGAGAAAGTAGAGAAGAAGGACATGTCAGGGATGATCTGGGCACTTCCCGCAAACAGATGTAGTCGGAAGGTAGCAAATCGGCACGGGCGTGAGAGGGGAGCTTTTGGACCGTCTTCTTCAGGTATTCTTTAATTTTACTAATGTTTACAACATTTTTATTCTTCTCTCACATGCTTTTGACAATGGAAACCATGTGGGGCTAAACCCCTCTTTCCTTAGGACTTCGAAGTATCCCGGATATGCATTGTAATTGACTTTCATGCATAAATATATGAATTTATCTTAATTTCTGAACTTATTTCTATGGGATTGTCATGAACTATTTATGTTTGATCACCATGGCTAGTTAATTAGATCTTTAATTGCTTTGAAAAAGGAAATTAGCGGTTGGAACATTCATATAAATACACATTTTATATCACCCTTTGAGAAAGGTGGCTTACGAACGTGAAGAGACTACCCAGAGTTTTTGATAAAGCACATAACTAATAACACAATCGATATGATAGTGGGATTGGTATTAGATTAGGTAGTGAATTATGATGTGAGAGTGGGTAATTTTTTCTATAGGCTCTATCTAGGGTTAGGAAAGATAATTATTAATGTTATGATTGTTAATTTCAATGTTATTTGTGGTGAAACCATATTCCTAAGGAATTTACTCCAATTGAGATAAACAACCAGTAATTTAAATTCACTTTCTTCTTCAGATATTTAAACCATCCAATCAAGTTTTCATCAGCCTAGATGATCGCATTATAGTTTGTAATAATCTCTGGATTTACATTTCCCTGTGTTCGATATCTGGGCCTCATTAGCCTATATTAATATCAGATTGTGCACTTGTGTGTAGGACATATAGTAAATCTTTATCAAGTTTTTGGCACCATATCTAGAGAAATGACAAATCCAATACTAAGGGTGCTATGATCGGCCACTCTAAGGCACGCCTTTTATTTTTCTTTTTATTCTTTCTAAGCTGAATTTTAAAATATCATTTTGATTCAATCATTAGTATGTTGTGTTCTCACATCATTGTTAGGTTTTAGGTGCTAGTGTATGGTTCACACTCGAACCATAGAGTACATAGAGTCTACTCCATCCCTTACAGATCAGGAGAAATTTTTTTATATGGTGTGAGAGTTAGGAGCTTCACATGAGAAGCTCATCCCAACTCAGCCCAAACTAGTAGAGATGGGTAACGCAGAAGGTGAAGAACAGATCATATGGGAGAAGATAAAGGCATCTTCTGCCACAACTCAGTTGGGCACAACAAAAAGGTAGGCTATCAATGTGGGTAGCTTCAAGATAGATCATGTCTTGGTGATGCTGGGTAAATCACAAGCATTCCATGGCCACAACACTGAGGATCCAATGATGCATGTCAACAACTTTTTTGAGAGTTATGACATGGTGAAGATTGATAGAGTGCCAACGATCGTCATATATATGAAATTATTCCCATTCTCACTGGAGGATAATGCAAAGACATGGTTCCTAAATCTCAAACCAGAATCAATAGAAACATGGGATCAGATGATAGATTCCCTTTTTGAACCCTACTTTCCACCCCAAAAGAGAAATGAATTGGTGAAAAAGATCCACAACTTCAAGAAGTAGGTAGAGAAGTCATATTTCGAAGCTTGGGAGAAATTTCATAACATGCTCACGAAAGTCCCTCATCATGGAATTGATTTATATGTGCAGGAAAAGATATTCTACTATGGCCTACATAATGGGGGAATGATTAGTCTGGATAGTGTAGGATCGGGATTCTTCTCCAACAATAAGCCATTCAGGTGTCATGAGATTTTGAAGAACATTGCTAAAAATCAGTCATGGGGAGACGAAAGAGAAGTCTCAGCATCAGCTAAAAGCATCGAGAAGTCTAAAGTCATATAGGCATTGAATGAGAAGATGGAATGCCTGACAAGGAATATTGAGGAAAATCTAGCACCTCATGTGGGGGTGAGGAGGAGGATTTCAAGTACCTGGGACAGTAGTATTAGAAGGACAGGGGACCTAGCAGGATAGACCAAATAGAAGACATTCCATGCAAGTTGGTCAGGAAAAATGAGACGTTATTAGAACATACAAAATGGGTGCAGAAAAATTATGAAGCACAGATCCAGAGCATGAAAAATCAAATTTCTCAGCTAGCAGCAAAGGTGGCCTCCTTAAAGAAGCCCATTAAGAAAGAATTTCTTGGGAATGCAGAGACAGCTGATCAGCATCACCAAGAAAAGCTTATCTTTGTAGTTAAGGAGTCTGAACATCATACTGAAGATTCATCAAGCAACATATTCTAGAGTTAGATTGGGTGTATGTATCAAAAGTTCCATTTCCAAATAGTCTATATAGAAGACCAGGAGGATGCAACATGCTAGGCAACCAACTTCAAAGTTCCACCACTATAATGTTGCCACCTATAGTTACAGAAAAGATGCATGTGAAATAAGAATAGGTGAAGGTTCTACTCCGCAGTGGAACAATCACAGTTAATAAGGAAGCACCCACATTTCATAAGGAGAAGCAAACAGAGGCCATTCCATGCACAGGAGATGTGTCAAATTCTATCTCAGAAGGTGGCCTTGAAGTAAGATTAGGGGAGGAGATCCCCAATGTGTCATATATTCCACCACACAAGTGTTCATAGAATCCACATGTTCCATTCTCAGATAGTCTGAAGCCAAGAAAAGAATAAATGCATTTTAAGAAGTTCCTAGACATCTCTCGAAACTCCACATCAACATTCCACTCATGGAGGCAATAAAGTGAATTCTCGCATATGGAAGATTTTTGAAGGACATCATCAACAAGAAAAGATGGATCAAAATACAAATGTTATGTGTGTTAATGAAGTGGTGAGTTCCATAATTGAAGGAAAGATGCCAAGGAAAAGAAAAGATCTAGGATGTTTCAACATCCCTTATTCTATCGGCAACCAATATTTCCAACAAGCATAGTGTGACTCTGGGGAAAGAATAAATCGCATGCCTCTTGCCACATTTAAAAAGCTGGACTGAAGAAGACAACAAAAACATCCATGGCAATCAAATTGGTGGATGGATCTATTGTGAGGTCATATGGGATATGTGAGGATGTTCTAGTCAAAGTCAACAAATTTATCTTTCCTGTTGATTTTATGGTCATGGATATGCTCGAGATTTTAGGATCAGAGATGTTGTTAGGAAGGTCGTTCCAAGATATGAAAGACGTGATCACTATCATTGGTAGAGGCTATTTGGAACTCGGGATTGATGATGATAGAGTGAAGTTCAAACTTCTAGATGAATCTTCACAACCATACCATGACAACCCAGGATGAAGAAAACTCATCTTGTCAAGCCTAGGACATTAAATAATGGTGCTTTTTGGGAGGCAAATCAACCCACTTTGTTTGTTCTACACATTAAAATCTGTAGTTTCATGCCTTGAGTTGCATTTCATTAGTTTTTATATATAAAAATAGTACCTTGATCATTTTACTTTGGTGTGCAGAGATAGGAAAAGTCGATACTACCGACACGGTAGTCGATAGTACTAACAGGAGCATAGGGGAAGATTTGTCAAGTTTCATAACAACTGGGTACTACAGGCCAAAGGTTTGGTAGTACCGACCTTTTGCAGATGAAGGGGTTGAGAAAACTGATAAGGATTCGATACTACTGACACTCAGATTGGTAGTATTGACATAAAGTGAAGCCCATGTATGAAATATCGAGATCATGCTTAGTGGTATCAAGAAAATTGAATGACTCGGTACTACCGATAACTAGTCTATAGCACCGATACTAGGAAAGACAGACTTTGTAGGAGCACCATCAAATTTTTTCAACCATTCCACAACCCTACCACCACCCATGTGATTGGTACCAATGTTCCACCTCTGAAGTTAGAATTTTGACTATGCGTACGTAGTCAAGTTCAAGCTTGGGGGTAGTTGGAACAGTCTCTATCCTTTAGTTTTTATTTTTCTTTTAGTTTTTATTTCTTTTTTATTTTTATTTTTCAAAATTGTAGGATCCACGATCAATCTAGTGTAAAGTGGATCTTAATTCATGGATTCCCATCCTAGTCATGTGCTCTCCTATGTTTGCAATGGAAATTAAAATGAAAATTTTTGAAAATTTTTCTTAATTGTAAATTTCTTGAGTTGCATCACTTAGGGGAAGTGTATGGTCTAGTCATCTTAAGGAAAATTAATATGAATGGACATCATAATTATTCATGTAATGCGAATGAACATGGGGTTTGAGCCTAGATTGAACAAATGGTTAACATGATCTTAAATGGAAATTTAAGAATGAAACCCTGAGGTTACCTTGTATATTGGTTATCAGAGAGGGACATATCATAGTTCATGAAAGGCATTGTCTCTTAGTTATGTGATTCCAACCATCTTTCCATTCATTTTGATTCACCATCTTAAAATGATCAAGTCATCTGAATGATTTCCTCTTGTTTGCATTGCATGGCATAATAGAAGACATGATAGTTAGTTTCTCTTTTATTGCATTAGTTACATAATGAAAAACAATTGTTATTATGCATAAAAAAATCTGTGCATATCATTCTAGTTGCATAACAAATACATGTAGATTGCATGCATTTCATATCACTCATTTTTGTATCATGTGGTTACATTTTTTTCCTCAAAAATAGGAGTACAGGGATATACAACCATACCCTCAAAAATGGAAGGAAAAAAATGAATGAAGCATAACTTTCAATCATGCTAAAATAATGGGCGAATGAAAAATAAACAAAATTTAAATGTTTTGAAATAAAGAGGGAGAAAGGATGCCCTAAACTCTTCACAAAAAGATCGAAACATTCATGTGATGTAGTATCTTCTCTAATTCATTCTCATTCATTTGATTATATTTTTAATACATGCATCATTTCACCCAATAATATAAGGCATTAGGATTCATATATTTTTCATCACCTTCACCATATAGGTTCCACATGTTTTATTTTAAATAATTTGGATATTACTTGTGATTCTTCTAAAGCCACTGATTTCATTCCATCCATTGCTCTTATCAGTAGGCCACTTAAATGATTATTCTCCTCATTCAATCTTATAAGGGGAATTGCTTCCAAGTAGTTGGTTCTTAGGAAAGAGCAATGTAGAGTAGGGAATCACATGATGCACCAAGTAAATGCCTGATTGTCTATGATATTAACTTCTCTCTTGATAGTGTTCATTGATCTATGGGTTGACGACTTTTATGGATATTTTTGGTCACTATAGAGCATTTGATTATTTAGTGGTCAGTAAAGGCCAGTTTGGGACCACCAGTTGGGTATGGTTGAGAAATGAAATTCATAGTTTATATCCTTTTTTTTACTTATCTCAAACAGATCTGAGGGTGTGTTTCTCAAGGAGGAGCAACATTTAAACTTAGGGGAATTTGAGGCACATGATATTTTTTTTTTTCATAGGATATTTATTATAGATTTTTTGTGCACTTATTAGACATCTACTTATTAATTTGTGCACGATTTACTAACATTGGCATGTGATACTCAATTGCATCAAATAAATGTACTTTTAATATTTTTGAATGATTTATTATATTTCAAGAGCTTATGTTGGAATTATGGATTTTAGGAAATTTTACAAGAATTTCCATAGCTTGGTACTACCGACTTTGAAGTCGGTGGTACCGATACCTGCTCAAAGATGAAAAGAAAGAAACTGAGAATTCTTGGTAGTACCAATTTTGGGAGTTGATACTACAGACAACATCATAGTGATGGATTCAAGATTAATTGACAAAACTCACTACTATCAACTTCAAGCTTGGTAGTATCGACAACTTACCAGGTGGCCGCAACTATCATACGAGTCGGTGGTACCGACATGTCGGGATCAGGCCGATCCAAAAATTAAGTCTAATCTGATGACTGAGGATTTATTCCACCCTAAGTCACTTATATGAGTTATAGGCATTTTGGCCAACTCTATCCATCTCATTCTATTCCTTTGAGTGGCATCCGAGAGTAAGGAGATGAGAAAACAGAGAATGAGGCCTTGTTTGGGACAACTCGGGCACTTCCAGTGAATAGTTTTGCAACCAAAAGGTAGAAAATCGGCATGTGCATGAGAGGGGATCTTTTGGACCCTCTTCTTCAGGGGTTATTTAGTTTTACTAATGTTCTCCAAGGTTTTCTTCTTATCTCCCATGTTTTCGATAATGGAAACCATGCGGGACTAAACCCCTCTTTCCTTAGGACCTGAGAGTAGCCCGGTTATGTATTGTGATTGACTTTAATGCATTAATATATCAATTCTCTTAATTTGTGGACTTATTTCTATGAGATTATCCTGAACTATCCATGCTTGATCACCATAGGTAGTTAACTAGACCTTTAATTGCTTTGAAAAAGGAAATTAACGGTTGGAACATTCATAGAAATACACCTTTTGTATCACCATTTGAGAAAGTTGGCTTACGAACATGAATAGACTACCCAGAGTTTTCGATAAAGCACCTTACTAATAACACAATTGATATGAGAGTGGTATTGGTATTAGATTAGGTAGTGAATTACACCATGAGAGAGGGTAATTCTTTCTACAAGCTCTTAGTCTAGGGTTAGGAAAGATAATTATTAATGTTATGATTGTTAATTGCAATGTTAACTGTGGTGAAACCATAATCTTAAGGAATTCATTCTGATTGAGATAAACAACCAATAGTTTAGATCTATTTTATGCTTTAGATAATTAAACCATCCAATCAAGTTATCATTGGCCTAGCTGATCGCATCACAACTAGTAATTGTCTCTGGATTTATATTTCCCTATGTTTGATATGCATGCCTCATTAGCCTATATTACTCTGATAGCATGCACTTGTATTTTTAGGTGTATATTACATCCCTATCAAATGGCTACCTCCATCCTAGATTCATCAACTCTCACCAAATTAGATAGATGATCTGCTACTACATTTTCTACTTCATCCTCGTCCTTGATTTCTATGCCAATTGCCTATAGTATCAAAATCCATGTAGTTAGCCTTGTTTTCACATCCTCCTTCCGTAATAGATACTTTATCGCTATGTGGTCAGTCCATACTACCACTTTTCCCTATCAAATATTGTCTAAATTTTTCAAAGGCAAAGGCAAGGACTATGGGTAGGTGTTTTTTTTTCTATGGTGGTATAATTTAGTTGTGCATCGAGAAGGGTTCTAGGAGAATAATAAATTATTGAAAGAGCTTGATCCTTACATTAGCTTAGAATAGGCCCCACTAAAAAATCTGATGCATCAACCATCAAGTCATATAGTTGGCTCCAATCTGGAGCAACCACCATGAGTGAGGAAATCAGTTTCTCCTTCAAAACATCAAAAGATTTTAGGCATCGATCATCAAATTTGAAATACTTCTTTCTCTATTAGTTTGGAAAGTAGTTTAGCTATTTTCAAAAAATAATTATATAGAGTCGATAGAATCGGACATGTCCTAATAATATCCTAACACCCTTCACTGATGATGGTGGAGGTAACCTCTATTTTTACCGAGTCAAATTACATCCCTTTGTTGGACACTTTGTGCCCCAACACAATTCCTTCACTCACCATCATATGGAAATTTCCAAAGTCAAAACAAGATGGGTGTCCTCACATCTTTCTGAAACTCTATCCAGACTGTCAAGATATTCCTCAAAAGATTATCCATACACTAAAAATCTTTAATAAAATTCTCAAGACAACACTCCACCATCTCAGAAAAGATTACAAGTATGCATCTTTGAAACATTGTCAGTGCATTACAAAGGTCAAAGGAAATCTGGAAGTATGCAAAAGTAACATAGGGATAAGTGAAGCTAGACTTTTCTTGATCATGTGGTTTGATTGAGATCTGATTGTAACCAGAATACCTATCAGAAAAGCATAAATGTCAGTGGTTGGCGAGCCTCTCAAGAATTTGATTGATAAATGATAGTAGGAAATGATCTTCAAAGTTGTAGTTCTCAAATTGTGGTAATTAAAGAAAATATGACATAAGATCACTAGCTTGGTTGAAACTAACTCACTTGAAGGATTCATAGTGATCATGATTCCCCCTTTCTTAGGAAAATTTGGGTAGGACTTGCCCATTTAGAATCAGAGATGGCATAAATTATACCGAGAAATAGAAGTTTAATTACCTCTTTCTTAACCACCTCCTTCATGATTGGGTTTAGACACCATTGAGGTTTGTGTTATAGGTTTTAATACTTCCTCGGTCCATATCTTAATTTGATAGAAACTAGAGGAGATCTCCTTTATGTCTACAATGGTCCACCCTAATGCAACCTAGTGATTCTTCTGGACTATTAGTAGTTGATCCTCCTCCTTCACACTTAATGACGTTGAAATTATCACTAGGAGCTTGTTGTCCATTTCCAAAAATGTCTACTTCAGATGCAACGGTAGTGGATCCAATTCCAACTCACAAGTACATTGTAGAGATGGGACTAATGGTAATGGTGGTGGTTCCAAGTCTTCATAATTTCTTGTGTAGAAGCATGAAAAGGTCTTTACAAATAGTACACACTCCTTTAGTAAATGATATTGTACCCTCAGTCAGTCCCAATCCACCGCAATGACATATCAAGTTCAACTACAAAAACAACCTAGCCCACCTTTGTATATAGGTCACGACACTAGTGAAACTAAGATACAACCATAGCCATTCTCCTTCTAGTAAATGACCGCAGTCATCCCTGTAATCATATCACATATATTGAATCACATCATATGAGATATTGTCTTGACCATTCTCCTGCCAGGGTATGACTTTAGTCATCCCAGTGTAGTAAGGATACAAGGAGATACCTCAATTTGCACCCCACATTTTCAGCAATATTCACTCTCAGTTTCCCACAGGAATTGCTCGTTCCACCATCCAGCTACTACTGACATTGAATATGGATCTACGACACAGGGCAATTACATGATTTGGGGTTTCACTTGATTAGTTAGGCCAATTGGTGATCTTTTAGCATCAATCAAGTTACAATGTATGAACCCTAAATAAACTCAACAAAGATAAGGGAAGAATATGAATTCAGAAGATATAAAACGTTTCAAGTAAAAACTTGTCACATCATCACATGATACCATTTTCATACAAGGCTATCATTATTTTCATCCTACAATGGTATATCAACCCATCATCACATCATTGGTGGATAACATCTCTTACTAGACATAAAGCATCTTCCAGGTCATCAGACCCAATCACATAATTATCACCTTAACATGCCTCATCAAGGCTCATAGACATCATCTTGTGTCTTATAATTATCACCATAACATTCACAAGCTATGACACTTAGTCAACTTGCAAGGTTAGAACCATACTAGCATGAGAGATAAAATGTAATTACATGTCATACATCTAGGCAAGTTCAGTGAATATATCATACCCTAGAATTAGGGTTATGGTTTCACATACATAGTCAACTTGGGTTTCATATTAATATTCAACCACACAATCTTGGATATGCCATTTCCTTCTTTCAGTGAACACATTAGAGTTAGAACATCATCATTAACCTAATTGATTAAGCATCCAAATGACACTAAGTATCAATAATCATTTACATGTACACGTGTAGAAACCTTATCATGTTACACATATGTAGCGACCATGTACCCATGTATGTGTTACGACCATCCTAAGTGACACCTTGTAGCAACCATATGCCCACTCATGCAAGTGTAGCGACTGAAGGGGTTAACCCACCAAGGGTACCGACCATCAAGACAGAACACATGTTGCGACCTAACCACACACCCAAGTGTAGCGACCAAACAAGGCAAACATGTGTTGTGGCCGACAAAAGTATTATAGACTATCGACTACAACAAGGTCACATTGGTGTCGACCGAAACAAACCATCTTAAAGACCTTTGACTGAAACAAGACCGATCCATCACATGGGCATGTCATCAAAATAGACCATCCCAACATTTATCAGCCAAAAACATTGGGTGAGTGTAGTGACCACCAAGGTTAAACTACCTAAACACACATAAAACATCTTCAAAATAGAGATAAACCATAACTAAAATAGATGAAATTGAAATTTGTTCCAAAAATAGGAAACATACCTCAAACATCAACCAAACTAGACCAAACTAAAAACATTAGCTTGTCACATATTATAAAAGCATCTTATTAAGAAAAGTAAACACACTCAAGAACTCAAGGGCCTTACAACCATAAAACCCTAACAAGGATTTCTCCCCCAAAATCATACGAGAAAAGAGATGGGTACTTCCTATGCATCTCCTCCTCAAGCTACAACATGGCCTCCTCAACGCCACGATGATACCACAAAACCTTCAAAAACACTATGTCCTTATTCTTAAACTTCTTAATCATCCTGTCCAGGATCAACACAGGACCTTCCACGTAAGATATGTCCTGATCATGTTCAACCTCTACTGGTTGTAACACCAACTCTGTATATAGGTAGCACTTCATCAACACAGACACATGGAATACTAGAGGTAACCTATATAACTCAGGTGGCAACTCCCAACTAATAGGCAACCTTCCCAACACATGCCACCACCAGGTAAGGTCCCATATATCTAGGAGCCAATTACCTTTCCTCCCAAACCTCAAAACACCGTTCCAAGGAGAAACCTTGAGATATACTATATCTCCCACTTGGAACTCCAACAGTCTTTGTCGGTTATCTGCATACAACTTATGATTGTCTTGTGTTGCCTTTAGCAACTGTTGAATCACTTTGATCTTTTCTGTCATTTATTGTACCAGCTAAGGACCCAAAAGCTGATACTCACCAATTTTGTACCAACACAACAGAGATATGCAATGTCTCCGATACAACACCTCATAAGTTGCCATATAGATGCTCCTCTAATAATTGTTATTGTATTAAAACTCTATCAAACTATGATGGATGTCCCAACTACTCAAAAACTACAAAACACAGGCTCTCAACAGATCTTCTAGGATCTGGATCGTCCTCCGACTGCCCATCCGTCTGGGGTGATAAGTTGTACTAAACTTCAACTATGTACCCATCACTGAGTGTAGATGTTCCCAAAAACAACTGGTGAGCAGAGGACCTATATCATATATGACGGTAGCTAGAATATCATGTAAATGAATGATCTCATAGACATATATATGTGCAAGCTTTTTAGTTGTGTATGTCAACTTCACTGAAAAAAGTGTGATGTCTTTGTCAACCTTTCAACAATCACCCATATGGAGTCATGACCATTGTGTATGCTAGGTAGACCAACCACAAAGTCCATCGTGACATGATCCCACTTCCACTATGGTTTAGGCAATGATTGCAAAGTTCATGTAGGCTTTTGATGTTCTGCCTTAACCTACTGACACACAAGACATCAAGAAACAAACTCAGCCATGCCATGCTCCAAACCAGGACAGCAATACAAATCTTTCATATTGTGGTAAATCTTGGTGCTTCCTAGATGCATAGCATACATTGAAGAGTGAGCCTCCTCTAGAATTGAACTCCTCATGTAATCAACATCAAGTACCAGCATTTTACCATGGTAAAAAACGGTACCATCCTTAGACTCATGGAAGCCCTCACACTTCTTGTTGCTTAACATTGATCAGATATGATGTATCAATGTATCACTCTATTAATCATCTCTAATCTGCTTCCACAAAATAGGCTTTACCTGTAATTGAGACAACAAGTCTTCCAACAAGGAGACTTTCAACATCATGTTCATCCCATGCAAAGACACTAACATGTCTCTCTTATGACACACCAAGGAACATAATTTTGCCTTGTCAGCAGATGATGATGATAAAGACTTCCTGCTCGGAGTGTCTGCCACCATGTTCACCTTCCCTAGATGGTAATCTATGGTGCAATCATAGTCCTTGATTAACTTCATTCAGTGACGTTACCTCATATTCAATTCTTGTTTTGAGAAGATGTATTGCAGATTCATGTGATCCATGAAGATCTGACATTTCTCACCATATAGATATTTTCTCTAGATGTTTAGAGCCTAAACAACTACATCTAGCTCCAGATCATGAGTGGGATAGTTCTCCTCATGCTTCTTCAACTACCTCGATATGAAAGAGATCACATTCTTGTCTTGTATCAACACACATCCTAGACCATTCTTTGAGGCATCACAAAAGAGAATGTGGTCTTTTCCCTACTCCAGAAACACTAGTACTTGTGCACTTGTCAACTTCTCCTTCGAAATCTGGAAAGCATGTTCGCACTTGTCATCCCAGAAAAATGGCACACCTTTTTTTGTTAACTTTGCTAGGGGTAACGACACGGTGTTGAAGTTCTTGATGAACCTCCTGTAGTATCCTGTCAAACCCAGAAAATACAAAATTTTGTCAGCATCTTCAGTTGCTCCTACTCAATGATCAACTCAACCTTCTTAGGATCCACATGAACACCCTCAGTAGATATCACGTGTCCTAGAAAAGACACCTCTTTCAATTAAAACTCACATTTGCTTAATTTAGCGTATAATTGATGTTGTATTAATAGGGTCAACGTCGGATGCAAATGTTGCTCGTGTTGCTGGCCATCTCGGCTATATATCAAGATGTCATATATGAACACCACCAAAAACTGATCAAGATAAAGTATGAACATCTTATTCATCAAGTCCATGAACATTTTTGGCACATTGGTTAGCCCAAACGGCATAACCACAAACTCCTAGTGACCATACCTCATTCTAAAAGCTAACTTTGGTATGTCATCTGCCTTGATCTACAACTGGTGATATCCAGACCTTAGGTCTATTTTTTAAAAGACTTTGGCACCCTACAACTGGTCGAACAGATCATAAATCAATAGAAAAGGATACTTGTTCTTTATTGCCACTTTGTTCAACTATGTGTAATCAATGCACAACTTCATGGATCAATCCTTCTTCTTGAAAAGCAAAATGGGAGCATCCCAAGGTGACATGCTTGGCCTGATAAAACCTTTCTCAATTAGCTCTTTCAACTATTTCTTCAACTCTTTCATCTCTATTGGTGCCATCCTATAGAGTGTTTGCACTATTGGGTGCATGTCCATGACTAGATTGATCTCAAAATCAATCTCTCTAACTGTAGGAATACTTGGGAACTCATCGGGAAACACATCCTCGAACTCACGAACAGTTGTCACCTCCATGATACTTGGATCCCTCGCCTTGATATGCACCACATGCACCAAGATTTCTTCACATAACTATCCCATCAACTTCTCTACCACCATCGTTGACACTAGATAGGTTGGAAGAATATTCCTATCTCCTTGGAAGACCCACGTCTCATCCCCATCGACAAAAGTCACCACCTTAGAACCACAATGTAAGACCGCATGGTACTTCTCCAAAGTATCCATTCCAAGGATCACCTCGAATCCATGCATGTCAAGTGGTATGAGTTCCACTTGAATGTTGTGTCCTGAAAAAGAAAGGACACACTGCCCGCAACTCAGTGGAACCAACTAAAGGGGTTTCTAAATGAAGAATATCACGTCTAACAAGCAAAGAATAGCTAGCAATCATTTCTCTAGTGATAAAAGAGTGTGTTGCATTTGGGTCAACCAAAATAGATATAAAGCAAGAAGAAGACAAATCAGAATGAAATAACTCCATCTAATCTATCACAACTCATGGGTTGAGAACTCCTTGCAGTTGACTCATTATGTAGAATCAAGTCATTTCCTATTGTCGCCCCTTCCTCTACTGGCTTGTCCAAATGAACCAGCCTACAATCTATGTCCACTTCATCTGCCCGCCACTGTTGAACTATTATCATTGTTGTGACCCTTGCTGACTTTGTCTCAATTGTTATGTAACTTCTTCATTTATCACGGGGTAGTTCCATCTAATATGTCCCACTTGTCCACACTTTTGGCAAGTTCTGGATTCATATTGTGGTCTCGTCGGCCCGATCACTAATATTGATGGCGCATTTTGGGCTCTTACAGGAAAAAAGCTACAACCTTTGCCTCTGCTTGATGACCATTGTGACTGACTCATCGGTATCTATAGTGACGGTGGTGTTGAAAACCTAGGCTTCTTCAAGACTCCAGATGATTGTCCTTGATATTGTCCATGCCTCTTCTTGGCCTTGATCTCACGCTTCTCCACTACTGATTGTTCCAATCTCCTCACCGACTCCACAAATGTGGCAAACTTCTCTTTGTTCTCCAAATATGATATTGGACTTTTCAACTTTGTACTCAAACCTTTCTCGATCCATTTGATTCTATCCTTGACTATAGCAGCCATGTGTGGACAAAACTTCAGAAGCTCTAAGAAATTAGCTTCATACTCATTGACTGTCATAGATCCTTGCTAGATATTTTCTAACTGGGTGATCTTCTCATCAAGGTAGGTCTCTGTAAAATACCGACTTACGAACTCCTATCATAACTCTTCCCAACTTATCAATACACCATCCCTTTTGTCTTCCTCTATGGCCCACCATTATCTAGCACTCCCCTTCAGCAGATACACTGCATGCTTCACTTTATCCTCTTCAGGGATGTTGAGGATCTTAAAGGCCTTCTCTAGCTCAGTTAACCATAGAGCTACATCTATTGGGCCTACCATACCTGCATACTTCATTGTCCCTACTTGCCTCAACTTTTCAAAGGTCATCCCAGAACCTGAAAACTTTGCATTGGGGACTGCCTCTCTTTCTTGGGGTGGGAACATTTTGTCCACCATATGCATCATCGTGGATGTGAAATGTCCAAACATTGACTGAAAAGCATGATTTCCCACAACAGAAGGATCCAACTGGGCTGTCTTAGGCACTCCATCATCCCTCTCCTTCATTCGGGCACCCCCACCTGATGTGGAAACACCTCTCTGAGCAACATGTTTGTATTCTCCAGTCATCTTTTCTTCTCTTCTTCTTCTTCGGCATAAGAAGAAGTTACCATAATATAGATTGGAGGACACTAGAACAGACACAAACCTAGTCCTATGTCTCTGTAAACTCAGTGAACCTAGAGCTATAATACCAAATTAAACTATGACGACCCAATGCGCCACAGGCGAGATTACTCATAACAAAACGGGTAAGTATCACTAACAACTAGATTACCACAAATAGGTTAAATTAAAATTGACATCACATGTCCACCTCAAATGGAAACATATTGCATCGAGTCCACAATATCCACTTGTATATATATTATATATATTTATGTATATATGTATATATATATAGTTAGGCTAGAATACCGTCGACTGTACAGATCGCACGAATACACTCAAGTGTGTTTTAATCTCAAGACTATTTTTTTTAAAATATAAACCATTGATCTTCACTGTCATACTATAAAAAGGATACATACAAATTTTGAGCCCATTTGGATGGAGTGTAAGTCACTCATCCAAGGGAAACAAAATCGACGTGTGAAACTAATTTGAAATGCATAATTTTTGCGGTCTTTATAACATGACCTATAAATGTCCAAATGTGCTCAAATTATTTATATGAGCTATTCACAAGTTGTTTAAGAAGATCAATGGATTGGATTTTTGAAAAAAAAAATTGCATCATGAAAACTACTTGAGTGTATTCTGCTCCGAATACACTCGAGTGTATTCTATCCTGACTCTCTCTCTCTCTTTCTCTCTCTCTCTCTCTCTCTCTCTCTCTCTCTCTCTCTCTCTATATATATATATATATATATATATATATATATATATATATATATAAGATTATTACATACATTGTTCACTGGCTCACATACATATATGCCATATTTGTACAACAATGGCACATGACCAAAACCCTGTATCAGTATACAAAACCAAAAAATCTCCCCAAGGACCTAAGAATACAAGGATCACACATAGGACTCTACTACAAAACACTAGAAGCATATCCAACCTTTCAACAGCTACTACTCCTCTAGCTGATCAACCTTGACTTTGCATGATCTCTACCTCTTTGTATCTTGACTTTCCACTACTGTGACCACCTAAACGATGTGGAAACCCACAGGATTAGGCCAAATGTCCCATCAAGAGATATAACTCTTTATAAATGTCTATTATAAGCATAGGTAGATTATAACAGATAAATTACATTGTTATTAGGTTGAGTAGATTTAGCTACATCATACGTATGAAACTGATAATACAGATTAAACAAATTGGGTAGTTACCACTAAGTAGTAGAACAATTTAAAATTTTAGAAGGAACATGAAGAACATGTATAATAGTTGATTTCTCATACCGCATTATAATTCAAGAAATAACTACAAAAGATAAGGAAAGGGTTCATCCAATATGAATCGTATTTGACCCTAAGAAAATATACTACACGAATGTATCACACCTTTTATTATGCCCTAGGGTGAATAGGTATACGACTCATGCTCCTACTGACCATTGTTAAGTCGAAATCAGTGCCATCCAAGACCAATTGAAGAGATGAAATCCATTATCTCTCCACACGCTCAGTCAGTCAGAGTCCACTGCAGTCACATATCAAGTCCAACTACAAAAATAGCCATTCTGTCTTGGTATATAGGTCACGACACTAGTGAAACGGAGATATGACCGCAGCCATTCTCCTACAAGGTTATGACTACACTCATCCCAATAATCATATCACATATACAAAATCACATCATCTAAGATAAGGTATTGATCATTATCCTTCCATGGTATGTCCTTAGCCATCCTAGTGTAGTAAGGATACAAGGAGAAACCTCAACTTGCACCCCACATATTCAACAATATGTGCTCTGAGTTTGCCACAAGAATTCCTCATTTCACCATCTAGCTATTATTGATGTTGAAGATGTATTATGGCACAGGGAAACTACATGATTAGGGTTTTACTAGATTAGTTAGGGAAATTGGGGATCTTTTAGAATCAATCAAGTTACAATGTATGGACCCTAAACAAACTCTACAAAGATAAGGTCCAAATAGGATGTCATAAGATATAATACATTTGAATTAAAACTTGTCACATAATCACATGTACCATTTCCATACAAGGCTATCATCATTTTCATCCTGCCATGGGATATCAACCCATCATCATATAATTGAGGTATAACATCTCATACTAAGCATAAAGCGTCTACCAAGTCATCAAACCCAATCACATCATTATCGCCTCATTGTGCCTCATCAAGGCTTATAGCCATCATCTTGTGTCATATAATTATCACCATAACATTCAAAAGATATGACACACATTCAACCTGCAAGTTTAGAATCATACTAGTAGGAGAGAAAATGAACTTACATGCCATACATCAAGACAAGTTCAATAAATATATCATACCCTAAAATTAGGGTTAGCATTTCACAGACATAGACGATTTGGGTTTCATATTATTATTCAACCACACAATCTTAGATATGCCATCTCCCACATTCTTGGAACACATTAGAGTTAGAACATCATCATTAACTTGATTGATTAACCATCCAAATGACACTAAGTATCAGCCATCATTTACATGTTCACGTGACCTTATATGTTACACATATGTAGCGACCATCTACCCATGTATGTGTGTCGACCATCCAAGGTGATGGCTAGTAGTGACCACTCATGCAAGTGTAGTGACCGAAGGGGTTAACCCACTAAGGGTAGAGACCATCAAGCAAAAACACATGTTGCGACCTAAGAACACACCAACTATAGTGACCAACCAAAGCAAGCATGTGTTGCAGCTGATACAAATATTCTAGAGTTTCAACCGCAATAAGGTCACATTGGTGTCGACCAAAATAGAACCATATTGAAGCTCTTAGAATGAAACAAGACCAACCCAACATATGGGAATTTCGACCGAAATAGACCAACCCAACATGTATCAGCCAAAAACATTGTGGTGAGGGTAGACACCACCAAGGTCAAACTACCTCAACCACACATATCCATCTCCAAAACAGAGGTAAATCATAGTGAAAACAAATGATAAACGTCAAAACACTAAGTACCATCTAGTAGGGAAAAACCCCATACAAGATGGTCATCAAAACCCTAAAAATGACCTCCAACATGATCCACTAAGAAACAACACTAAGAGAAAGAAGATCACGCTACAACCTCAAGAAAAACTAATTCAAAACATCAAGAAAAACATAAGGGCCAAACCATAGAATGGTGATAAAACCAAGGATCATGATGCATGATTGAACATCACTTCAACATCACTTAACAATCGAGTACAAGAAATTACAAATTAGGAAGAGAGAAATCCGCATCTGACTACATCAAATTCAAATGCCCTAGATCTTAAAAACATCATCTACCTGCTTATGTCATGTTTTAGAGATGAAAACAATAACAAGAAAGGACAATTAAGATGCAATAATAGAAGAAGGAGAAGAGTTATATAACCCTTTGTATGTAGAGATCAAGCTCACAAGATCACAAGCTCCAAAGAAGAGAAAGAAGCTCCAACGAGGATCAACTCTTTGGACACAAGATCACCTCAAAAGAGAAGAACTCTAAGGTCAAAGGATAGCTCAAGAAATACGGTAACAACCTGAGGCCGAACAAGAAGAAGAAAGAAGAGACCTTCTTCTCACTTGGGTACCACCATGGTCAAACCATAGTTTTTGACCCTTGTGAAGAGAAGATCTTCAAGAAAAACCACAATAGTTCCACCACAGTCTCATGACCGAGAAGGAAGAGGAAGAAAGAGAGGTAGGTTGCAAAAGAAAATGAGATCAAGGGTCCAAGACCACTTACCAAGAAAGAAGAACACCAAAGATGACCACAAGGAGGATGATCAAGCTCAAGTACACCACATGCAAGGTTGTTCGACCACCAAAGCACCTAGAACAACACCCTCTATCTCCACCTAGCTCCAAGGTCAGCCAAGCAAGAAAGGATAAGGAAAGATAGCTAAAAGAAATGCTTGTATGTAAAAAGAGAGCATATATACATGTGGGTAGGAGAGAGGTGGAAGGTATGAGGTGTCAACACAAGAGAGCATCACCAAGACACTTGTCCACCATAAAAATAGCAATGCAACCAAAAAACACTTGCATGCACTGAAGGTTGATACAACCTAGGTATGGTGTTGACCACATAGGTCACCAACACCATTGTTGTGGTCGAAGCATACCAAGCTTATGTAGAGACCACAACACTAGGCCACCTCATCACCAGATGGTTGAAACACATCACTCAAGGACAAACCATGTCAACCAAACCTCGTTAGGATCACCATGGTCGAAGCAATCAACTACTAGGGCATGTGTTGTGGTCGCAACACTCATCCAATAGTGATTTTGATGTTGCAACGCATACCAAACCCTATCAAGGTCGATACACATCAATAAGGAAAACCCTAGCATCACCACAAGATGCCACCTCATCAACCAAGGTCCAACATGGCACCCAATAGCATTGTCTTCTCTCTCAATATAATAACTCACAAGAAACACACTCACATGTGACAAATTGTAAGATAACCCCTAAACGTGGGTAAATTGCAATTTGGTTAAAAACACGCAAACATGGCTCAAATATCAACCAAACTGGACCAAAGTGAAAACATATGCTTGTCACATGTTATAAAAGCATATTATTAAGAAAAGAAAACACACTCAAGCTCTACGCTAGGTCAGAAGCCTTACATAGTCCATAGCTAGAAATGGTTTCCCAAAAATAGTGACACTGGATTGTCCAATTGCTACATCATGTGGCATTGTGTGCTTTCATTGTCTGGTGGTTGATAATCGGGTAGCTTAATCTAAAATCAGTCATCTTGGATTCCCAATGTCAATCTTCCTCTCCCCATTTCTAAAATGATGTCTTTTGTGGATTGGAATGACCTGCCTAAAATTAGTTCATTTCCATAGTCAGCTTGCATCTCCTTGACAATAAAATTTGTTGGAAATATGAATTTTTCAACCTTTACCAATACATCTTCATTTATATCAATCAACCTCGTCAATAAGTTGTCTTCCAACTGAATAGTCATGTTGCTTTTCCTCAATTCTTTGAGTCTCAATTTCTTGAATGTAGTCAACGACATTAGGTTGATGCTTTCCCCTAAATCGCATAGTGCATATAAAAAATTGACCCAATCAATGTAGCATGTTTGTTGAAACCCCCTAGATCATATCTCTTCCATGGAAGTTTTCTTTGTATGAGTGCATGACTTCCTCCTTTAAGATGACAACAACAAAATCAACTATTCTCATGTTCTTGTTGATAATATCCTTCAAGAACTTGTCATAGGAAGGAATTTTCTCAAGAACATCAACTAGTGGTAGATTGATTTGGATCTTTCTAAACGTATCTAGAAATTTCTCGAACTACTGATTAACCTTCTTAGACTTTAAACTATTAGGAAATGGTAATGGAATTACAATTTTGTGTTGATGGAGTGGAATGTAAGACTCTTATATGTTCTCCTTATGCTTAGATAACTCCTCTGGGCTCTTTTCCTATGGTGTGGTGTCATATGGTTGTTCTAGAGGGATAGTCTTTTTCACCTTCCCTGTGTCAGTTGTAGTGGTGTTCTTCTCTGGAGCCACATTTGGTCTTCATCAATACTTTACCAATACAAAGAAGCACTGCTTTCACCTATTGATTGTTGGATGGAATATTTGTGTTCCCTAGAAATCCTTTCTAACTATAATTCTTAAGGGATGCCACTTTTGCTGCTAGTTGAGAAATTTGGTTTTCTATGCTATGGATATGTGTCCCTTGATTATACGGCTCTCTTTTTGTCTGGTCCAAAAGTTCCTTGTTCTGAGTCACCAACCTGCCAAACATGTCTTCTATATGATCTATTTTGTTGGGATTCGTGTCATGTTGATACTATTGAGACATATTTCCATGTTGCTATTTAGGTTGTTGCACTTGTGACAAGTATTGCTGAAAATTGTTAGGATCTTTCTATGAGAACTTGGGATCCTTCCTCCATGCATAATCATTTCTGCCTCAGCAATTATGCTACCGCATATACATGCACTCTTCGTCTTCATCTCAATATGAGGTTCTAGATGTTTGTTTAAATATCCTTGTGAGGCTTTCCATCTTTTCCTTCAACACGACAATCTCCTTTGATTCCATGGCACTTTTGATGATAGTTGGCGAGTCATGCTATTCTCCCCTAAATTGATTCTTTCCATGTTCTTCAATATCTCATGACACCTTGTGGATTTATTGTTTAGAAACAAACCAAACCTACTCATGTGTGGTCAGGGGTAATTTTCTACCCCTTATGTATCCCATAATAAAATGTCTTTGCCTAGCCATAGAGATCAATCCCATGATGAGGGACCTTTCTTACCATGTTCTGAATCTCTCAAACATGCTCTTGAATAGGCTCCTCAACATGTTTTTTTAAGTTGTAGATTCACCCAAACAATTCATGTGTCTTTTATGCCAGGAAGTACCTCTCAAAGAAAGCCTATCTCTCATCTCATATCTCTATGGATTCTAAAGGAAAATTGAGAACCCATTCTTTTGCCTTGTCTTACAATGAGTAGGAGAATAACTTTAAGTAAACTACTATGGTTGGGGCCTTGTCAATCATCAACATATCAAAGTTCTCCACAAAGACATTAATATGTACTATTGGGTCTTCCATATTGTGTCCATGAAACGATCAAGATTTGATAAGTGTCACCAGTCTAAGATCTATTTTGTAGTTGTCCACATTGTCTACTTGTCATTTAATTGGCCCTAACTATTTTGTGGTTAAATATTCCTTGATCGTTTCCCAAAATATTTGTTCCTCAAGCTCGGGCCAACATGCTCTTCAACATTAGGATCCATATTCAGTGGTTGTGCTTGCTCTGCCTGTGGTTATGGGGTTTGAAGAAACTTTCCCATTGAATCCTCGAACTCTCTTTCTCTACAATGAACTTTATCTAGGCCTATATCGGTTGGAGTGAATTCCCTATAGTTAGTGGTTTGGTTGTGAATCATGTACTAGTACCTAAAAATGAGAAAGCAATGAATGAGAATGAGTACTAGTCAAATATAAGATTTTCAATTTAAGAGCAATGTTAAATAAAGAATTTGGAAAATAATTTAATATGAAAAATAAGATGGTCTACAGTTTCCGGTCACAGTGCTCGAAGTGTTGGATTTGTCATTTCCACAACAATGGTGCCAAAAACATGACATGCCTAAACTGTGCATGCAAAATGCAGTGTACACATTGAGCAGTATAGGACTATGAGGCCTAAATGTTGAACTCAAGGTAACATACTCTAGTATCTACTATTGATTATAACTTAATCAACGAATCCTAAGAAAAGTGTGATTGGTTGTTTGTTATAACTAATTGTAGGGATTAAAATATAAATTAATTGGAATGGGATAATAGATGAATGGATTCCTTAGGATTACAATTTTATCACAGTTTACATTGCAATTAACCCCATTTTATTAATAATCATTTATCATTAACCATGGACCAAGGGACATGTAGTAAGTATTACCCACTCTTACATCATAATAGACTACCTATGCTAACACAAACCTCACTTTCATGGCAACTTAAAAATTAGATGGGCACATTAGTGATATCTCTATGTTGTTTCCTTGACAATAGTAGGCCCTATCCTGAGGCATGGTATTAGTCGTGTAAATATGTGACTTATACAAGCCTTAATCACTCTCCCAAAGCAATTAACTGTCTAAAAAAGTGAGTGTGGTTATCAAGAACACGCAATTCATCTAGTAATCATATATTTATCTCCAAAATTCAAGAAAAATATATATATAATTAATCATCAGAGTCAATTACAATGTATAATCGCGCTACTCCCAGGTTCTAAAGATTAAGGGGATTAGTCTTGCATGCCTTCTATCCAAAAATACAATGAGGAAGAGAGAGTCAAAGAAAACATCAGGAAATCTGATGAAAAACCCTAGAGAATCTAGTCTGGATGATCGCCTCTGGTGAGTGCATCGCTATGTAGTGTTCTAGGTGCAAATCTACTTCCCAGAGGTGCCTGAATCATCTAGTACATTTTCGTCTCCTCCTTTATCAGCTCCATCCATGATCAATATGATAGAACGTTATTTTTGATCTGGCCGAACTCCCCATAGGTCATTAGTGGGACTCGAGATGTCATTAAGTCTCACATGTCAGATCTATCTTAACCCTTAATCTTCTCCAATGATGTGAAGTTGGTACCACCAACTGGTAAATAAGAGGCACCAAGTTGTCACCTTACCAAAAACCTTGATAAGTTAGTAGCATCAAGTTGAATTCTATGATTTATGACTTATTATGTATGTAAAATTTGGTACCACTAACTAGGCTATCAGTAGCACCAAACTATTTATCTCTTGATGCTTTCTAGGTTGAGAGTCAATAGCATTGACTCATTCTTACGGTAGCATCGAACACCCTTTCAATAGCACTGATTTTGTTCTCGACAACATTGACTTTTTGAGATTTCCCTATTTGATTTCTCCTAGTGTCTCTGCCACCAACTTTACTATTGGTAGCACGAAGTTGTGTTGTATGTGTTGAAATAAAGGAAAACCAACATAAGACTGAATAAAATGTGATGAATTGACATAATTTGGTAAAAATACTCAATCTGATGCAATAGTGTGTCACATGCTAATGATAATAAACAATGCCTAAATCATGTCAGGATGAACAATTATGCATGGAATATATGGCAAAATAGCCAGTGAAAATTGAATAAAATCCAATGCATCAGGTGACTGGTATGTAATAGAACATTCTAAATTTAATCAGCTGACTTAGCGATCCAAACTAGTATGTCGACTGGGCTGACTAGTTGAATGATTGGGTAAATCTTGTCTAGCTGACCAATTGGAGTGATTTTAAATCAGTCAACCAAGTGGAAATTCTATTTAAGGTACTGATATGTCCAAGCAAGTGATTGGTCCTTCCAATCTATTGAGTGAGTTTCTAATCAGTCAACAAATGATCTAATTTATTTCCTAAACTTTTTAGTAACCAACTAATAATGTGTCCATGATTACACTCCTCTTCCATGAGGGTGACTATATAGCATCAACATTATGTTGATAATGATGTCTATAGTTACATTATGACCTTACAGACAATGGTTGACATGTAGAAAGACATCATTGACACTAAGTTACTATAGAAGTTTGAGAACAACTTGAACCTAGTTATATGACTAATGTTACAATGATATTATAATCCATCTTTCTTTCATATTAAGATTAAATATAAGGTATGAAAATATTATCCTCTTAATGTTCAATATTTTTATCTACAATAGACTATTTGGGATATATATGAGGTCAATATTTTGACATTGACTCACATGAGAATGGGCATGCATTTCATAGTGTGACTTACCATGTAGATGGAATATCACACCAATAGGTGGGACAAATTCCATCTACATAACTCACAATAATTCACATGTATCATATCTCACCCAAGAACTACTTCTATGGCAACCTATTCAAGGACACGTTCAGTAGTGTTAAAGTACATAGAATAACATTTGATCACTATAGTCTAAGGACCAAAATCACCACTATTACATTGAGATATGATTATAACTGTCATTCTGGCTTCCACTTGTCATACTCAAGTTCATTCTTCTCGGTACACTTGTTTATAACAAGTACCTATGTGTTTGATTTAGATCCAATATCATGACTAAGGATATGTAGTCATCAATCAGCACAAATACTAGTATTGATTTATCATTGTCATCCTAATTTCCACATTAATATCCAACTAGGGACCTAGACAAGATCAATACTCTTAGCATTCCCATGACCTCATGTCCAGGCCCTTAACCCAAAATAACATGGCATCCAGTCATACATTCTTAGGATATTATTACATCTATTCATTATCTCATTTTGAATCAAACATAAAATTTAAATTGCCTAATAATAAAATTAATTATAGCATGTGCCATTACAATCATCATATGTTTAGATCTCAGGGAATACTACAAACACATTATGTATTTATCAATGGAAATCCTTATTCAACATTTCATGTACATATGATAAGATTGTATAATTGTTTTTAATTTTTTCATCAATCATTACTTAAATTTAGGTATAACATGTTACAATGATAACCATTTCTAGTAAAGTTTGAAAGTAATCAGTAAAGTATATTATCACACTGTATATTTCTCAAGTATCATCAATTTCTAAGATTATAAATAAACTTACATAATGATAGTATAATATATAATAACATTTGAGAATAAGTGTAACCAAGAATGTAAGGACATTTATGATATCAGCCCCAAGAGTTACATAAACCATTTTGTCTTGCATTCTATTTGTGTTCAAGTGTGACATTTAACCTAGACATCATCCCTCTCCATAAAACCCTGGTAGCAATCCTATAGCATTAATATCGTGGAATATACCTTAAGGCTTGAAGCATTCCTATATGTATATAACCCTTATACTAATATATATCACATAATATTATATTTTTCTATCACCCTTAACCTAGTTCAATTAAGGACATGTGAAGAAATGAGAAGATGGGTAGAAGCATCAAGCCTTCATTAAGGAAGCATGAATGTGAACTACTTTATAAAAGGATTCCCACATTAAAGAAACTAGTTATATTTTAATTTCTAACTCCATGTTAACCCTTATTTGTGACTACCTAAAATTATATAATATCATGTCCTTCCATATACATGTATATATAACCCTAGATCCATAGTTTAACAAATGACATGTATAATCATCAAATTACATGTTGTTTTACCATTTGCACCAAGGTAATTTTTTTATTGAAGGATTTAATAATCATTTGAATTCTACTCAAGGCAAGGGTAATATGTAATATGAATGAGAGAGGAAATGAAGTCAATAATCCATTTGATTATCAAATTTAAGAAAGAAAAGGGTCTAGGTCAACATTCCATTTGATTTTAGATGAACTCAAACCAGATTTCTGTGACTATTTTAGGAGATCAACCATCTTTTTTGCTAATATGAGCTTCAGTGAAATACAATTTAGTTAGAGATTTGTTTAATAGGCTTTAATATCATTAAAACATTCATGTGAGAAAGAGTGATACATATGAGATAGAATAAGTTCGAATTTTGTAAGGAATTTAAATAATTTGGGTCCAAAGCTTAAGGTTTTGGTAAGAAACAAGGTTAAGTATCTAGTTTCTATATGTTTAAGCCTTTTCATGCATAAATAACAAAGAGGGGGGAATCATGTCACCTACATATTGCAAATCAACTCCTTCCGTAAAGATCCAATAAGAAGACCATGACAGGAAGTGTTTCTCAAGGTCAACTAGCGTCCCAGGTGTTATAATAAAACTCAATATTGTCATATTCTTGCTTTTCCCTAAACAAAACACCAAGTAAAGGGGGTATAAGGAGAAGAAATGATTAAAATCCTCAAGATTTAACCAAGAAAATCTTATCTATGATGTCAAAGAAGGTAAAAAGGAAGAGGATGCGAAGGGAAGAATCAAACCTCAGGGGATGTTCTTCCAACAAGATATAAACACGAGCAACCTTTTCTAAGGCAAGGGAGGATATATCACCTAAGTATGCATCTATTTCCCCTTCCCCTACTTTAATATCCAACACTTAAAACATAGTGGAAATGAGGCTTGTCATAGATTGGAGATAAAATAAGCTTATACGTCCAGCAATTGGACCAAACCACAACACTAATGGAGCACTAGAGATAGAAGGAACTTGGGTAGCTTTAGGGAACTCAGTCAATTTCCAAGCCTTGTGGAACCATATATATCAATGAAAGCCTAATACACCCACTATACAAGCCATTGAAAACTCATTCTGATTCGTGGAACTCATTCGAGTTGGCCAACACCAACAACTCAACCAGCATCCTCAAGTCAACCTCCAACTTATGCATATACTCACAACATGGCCAATTTGTGATGAATTCAATTGATTTCATGTACAATGAGCTTTCCAAATGCACATGTAGGAAAAGACCATAGTCAACATGAACTTATCCTATTTGGTCTAGCTAGGCTGAGTCCATTTACAATAGCAAACCCCAGTTTAGGAAACGTTGTCTGATATATGCATTACAACACATGATAAGGTCAACATCAACTATGTTGATCTGATAGGGAGAGAAACGTATTTTAGGCTCATGGATCTAGAAACTCACATCCATCTAAGAATAGTTCAAATTTCATATGCCAAACCAAAATTTTTTCATGTAAACCTAAAACAAACCCTTAAAATGTGAAGGTATTTAACCTTCTCACAAGTAGCATGATCTACAAGATCACACAATATCATCTCTTATCTTATCTCTTTAGGGTTATACTGCATTTCAAATATTCAATATGTTCATAAAATTAAGGTGTCACCCTCATTGCCTAAACTCTAGTTTGACCTAGGGTTTATCAACCTAACCCAATTATGCATGCATGTCCCAGTTACATTTCTTTCACTTGGGAATTTCACACTTTAATTAATCAATTGAATATTAGTTATCAAAATATATCATCAAAATTCAATACAAAATATATTGGTATTTGTGATCATTCAAAAAATTAAGGGGAAAAAAGTCAAATCAAGACAAAGAAAGAGTTGGGGCCTTACATGGTATGTGCATACATAAAACATTAATTTTGAGAAATAGCACATTATTGAAAAATGATAACAAGGTAAGACAAGTAGGTTCAACACAAGAAAGAGAAAGAGATATGAACATTACATAAGTGATTCAACAGAAACGTGATAGAAAGTTACAAATATACAATTAAGTTAAAGTAAGGTTATGAGTCAAATGATTACAGATAAGATCATAAATTTTGAATATATCATCAATATATGCCATATTCAATTTTTCCACAAAAACATAATGATTAGGGAAGACATAAATACTAGCATGTTTACTTAGAAAATACATTACTAGTTAAAAATAATAATAGTGGTTGTAGGAAACATAACCCAAACCCAATAGAGCATGGAACATAACCATACTCCCCACAAGATAGTGCATAACTTCCTCCTTATTAAAAAAATTTGAACATAAGATCTTGGGATGAGGAACATAAAATGCATTTCTAGAACAACTTCGTAATAGTATGTTTAAATTTAGAGGCAAACAAATCTCAAGTTTTGTAAATAAATAAATTACGGTTTCAACCCTAAAATAGATCATTTGTTCCAAAATGATCTACTTTAATAGAAAATGAGAAAGATATAATAACTTGGTTTCAGCTTGAATATCCAAATAAATTAGATACAATATAGAGTCTATTCCAATACAAGATATTGAATTGAGGGTATATATGGAAGTTGTAACGACCCCGCCTCCTGGTAACCCCCAATTAAGGGAGACCCGAAGGTCAGAGCCGTTATTCTATTAACAGGATCAAAGGTTAGACAAATAATCAGTAATAATTAATAAACTTTACCAACTATCTGAAAACTGGTATAAAATAAAACTTTTCTTACCTTGGAAAAACTGGGATTTCTAAACTTCTATCCATGAAGATGTTAATCTAACTAATCCTCTTGTGCACGTTACTTCTCATCTAATTCCACATATGTCACTTTACTATTTGTTCTTTTCATTTGTACCTAAAACGCCGACAAACAAAACGTCGGTCAGCCGAAGCTGGTATGTGGAGGAAGCAATAATTGTGCAACTATGTTAACAATGTAATCAACCAAATATCATTTAACAACCAAGATTACGTTTTAAGCAATACTACTCAATCCTTGCCTATCCCCTTTCACTGTAACGTCCCTGCAGTGGACATGGATCCCACCTCTCTCATATGGTAGATCCTTACCCCCATGGCCTTACCACACAGGTATCCAATACCTAGGGTTATGGAGTCGCATGGTCCTACCCAAAGGTAGACCAATCCCTAACTCATGATGACTTGATGGACCTACCCCATTGGTAGCCATTTACTAAGTCATTTAATGACCTGATGGACCTACCCATTGGTAGCCATTTACTAGGTCAATCTATAAAGCTACAGAGGGGACTAGGATCTGAGTTAGTAGGCACATCTCTTATGTGATAGTCATATTCACATTATAATTTTCATGAATTAAAAGCAACCAACAGTTCAATTTAAGCCATCGATAAAACCTCGAAAATCCTCGGGAATCTAATTCAGGATATTCATAAGCGTAGCCACATACCTTTGATTGTAGATTTAAAGACAGTATCAAATATGCAGGGAAACCCAATCAAGCAAGCAATGATGAATAGAAACCCTGAAATAAAAGTACAAATTTCCTTTTATTAATATTTATCACACTCTTTAGGATTTCAATTCCAATTTTAGTGTTTGTTTGGAAATTAGGGTTTTTACCTCTTCTTTCAATATTAAGATCCTTAATTTATCAAAACTACATGAAACCCCTAATTTCTTATTATAGCACATCTTTATCGAGTTTTAGGATCTTTACTAAGCATCTGATTATCTTATTCCAAATAAGTATGATTTTTATCTCCTTTTATCCCAATTTAAGGTTCCCATATAAATTAGCCTTCTTTTTATGTATTACAACTCTAATTTAGGCATCTTTGCATTTCAAATGGATAATCAAACCTCTTTTATCATTAACAGGGTCAAACTTATCAATTTGACCTATCGATTCACTAAATTACACTCTTAATATTCAATTAGGGTTTCTCATCAACTTTTAATACATTTTATTATTAGCAATTTAGGGTACTTTTGCAAAAGGGAGTAGAATCAGGTTCTCAAAGCATTTTTATCAGATTCCTTGTATTTTTCTACATAACTTTCATGTATAACGTTCCTTCATCTGACCTTCCTACTAATTACTACGCATTTTGCAAGAAAAAGGCATTTTTAGGATTTTCCAATTAGAGAGGCGAATTACCTGAGTTGTTCAGAAAAAAGACATCTGTTGGATCGCGGGTCCAAATAGGCCACTCCTGATCGCACGGCTTGCATGACTTGCGCCCACTTCCATCACATGGAAAATGCGAATCAACCAAGGCCTTTGATCCCCTCCCTGGATCCATGGTGGATCTCAATCGAAGGGCTTCTGTTCTTCGTCCTTGCTTGACCCAACAGATAGCTTTGCGGCGGCGCCGCAAGGAGAGCTCACCGGAGCAGATTCAATTCACAACTCCAGGGCCCGGGGATGCAGCTAAAGTGGTTGATCGTATTCGCGAGAGCCTGTATGAGTTGAGTAGGGTCTTATTTATGGGATCTAGGGCCCTTCATAGGGTTTTCCAAACCCACCTCCGCCGTCGCACTTAGCCCAATTGGGCGTTCCTTCGAGATGCATCCATAGCTCGAGAAAGTGGGGTCTAACCAACTCAGAATTTCATCCTGAATCCAACAAAGCAATTTCCCAGTTGGCACATGCATCGGTTCGCGAGGAAATTCAAGGGAAATAACCCTCTGATGCTGCGGTTCAGTCCTTCTCAGACTCAAGGAAGGTGATGCATAGCTCGCCTTGGATCAAGATCCAATGGCTAGCATTGCTCCATCTATTCCCATTTAAATCAGAAAAATCGTGACATTAAATATAAACCCAACACTTTAGGGAATCATGTAAAAGTGGTAACTCCCAAACCAATTATCCAATTAATCCCAAATTTGGAGGGAAAGTCCATAATGACTTAACCTATCTATCTACAAAAATTGGGCTCATTATCTTGAATAAATCGTTACTTTTCTTTAAGTGCAAGATATATCTTAATTATATATATATATATATATATTTTTCAACTATCTTCTCTTTTCTTTGCTATTAAATTATTATTTTGAGTTCCTTGAACCTCAAGGCATCTTAAAGGCTCGAAATCCCCTCTTGGGAATATTTCTTTTGCCTCTTTCTTTATCTTTCACCCTTTTTCTTATTATCTTATTCTTTTCTTATTAAAATATCTCTTTTGGAGAATTTCTCTTTTATTTCTCTCTTATTTTCTGCATTGGTATTCCTTTTAATATTAGGAATCCTTTGGATACGAAAATCCATCAAGGATATCTTAATTACACCTCCTTCCACTTATTTTCCACATATTACCATTGTTTTCAATTTCTTTCAAAAAAAGAAATACTTATTCGATCTTTTCTTTTCTTTTTGCATTATCTTTGTGACTTTGGACTCCTTGGAACCTAAGGAACCCAAGAGGTACGAAATCCACCTTTGGATTACACTCTATTGCCTTCTAGAGGTTTCCACCCCCTTCTTTTCTTGAATTCTCAATTATTCGTTAATTAATTGAATTTCCTTGTTATTGGGCCCAATAGCCAATAAAGCCCACAAAGCAATCATCAAGGCTATTGTAACGAAATTCATACATTCAATCAAAAGACATCTTTATTTGTTCATTTATCTTTAATATGAGAAATTATATTTCTCAGCAAATGAACCCAAAAATCAGGGTTGTAACAGAAGTGGAATTCAAAGAACGTGTTCCTAAATATAAGAAGTATATTTGAATTTTATAATATAAACCATAAATAAAATGTCTTCAAAGAGATCACCCTAAATTTATAATAACAAAGTAAATAGTCCACACCCAACATTAACTTTAGCGTGAATTGGATCAATATCAAGAGATAAACTAAACCCTAAAATCATCTTATTATTATATGGAATTAGTCTATAAATCATAGAATATTGGTTAAAAACGTTTTTCTAAGTACTAAAACTATTATATTATGTTTTGTGACTTACTATTATTTAATATAAATTATAAAAACTTATTTGAAAATTTGGGCAATAGAAAAAAATCTACTCATCATGTATCATGAAATAGTCACTATAGGGCTATATTGGTAAACTATGTTTCTTATAATGTGTGTCACTCATAAAAATAAAATCACATGAAAGGAACATTCCCTGAGAAAATGTAACAAACCAAACTAGAAAAAAAGGCAAAATAGTGATTTTATCTTTATGGATTTTTTTTCTTTCTTGTGATGAACTAGAGCCATGATAGCTCAATTCTGAGAGTTTAATACTGTGAGTAGGTTCTTAGGAGCACTAGAGACCTAAACCTATGAGATTCCAAACATAGGATGTCGCGCAAATCCCATAAACGTGGCATGAGATCCTACAACCGTTATTACTCCTTTCATCATTACTGGCTAGGAGAAAACAAACTGGTATAGGTCCCCTGGGGCATGCTAGAGAAAAACATAAGAGGAAACAAAAGTTGGTTTGGATTTGAAACCGTAATCAAAAGTCAATTGGAGTAAATACAAGGACCAAAATCAACCAAATTATGAAGATACTTGATGAATTCTTTGTAAATATGAATATAAGTTAAGAAGGGGGAAACTAGAAACATGATTGAATTTCCTAAATTGTCAAGTATCGCTCAATAGACAAGCCCATTATTCACCCATGAGTGATGGTGAATTGGTAAATTCATGGTCTAGGGTTTAAAAATAGTTGTGGGAGGTGTCACAAGTGTTTTAGGGTAACTAGTGGTAGATATAAAAGCCCGACTAGAAGAGGAGATTGACTAGAGATGCAAGAGAAAGAGACCAAAGACTACATATTGGTAGAATCATGGAAACCACTTCACATAGGGAAACTTTAGTGTTATAGGTGGGAAAGAACAAGAGTTCACTAATGGAGAAGAAATCTTTATGTGAGGTGAGGAGGAGAGGGACAAAACTTGATGAGAAAAAACAATATTTTTTGCATCCAACATATCTCCTTCTTGATGTAGAGATAGTGAGATCGCCATCTAATTGGAATGGAGTGACTCAAAAAC
This sequence comes from Alisma plantago-aquatica, assembly GCA_963693085.1. Lineage (NCBI taxonomy): Eukaryota > Viridiplantae > Streptophyta > Magnoliopsida > Alismatales > Alismataceae > Alisma > Alisma plantago-aquatica. The sequence goes on along the minus strand of OY856413.1, from coordinate 1,168,618,453 downwards.
AACCCTAGAAAAGCTAATATCAAAATTCTCATGAACTAACACATGACATACAAACATAATAGGTAACAATAATTTAAATAAGTTACAACCCTAATTCTCTTTGTATAGGGATAAGATAATGTAATATTTTCCTTAGTGTATTTAATCTAATAAAGTACACTAATAAACTACATCAAGTCATCTAAAAATAGGTCTCCTTCATAAATTAACCATGCACATACATTCACACACACACACATATATATATATACATATACATAGAGATACATACATTTATATGTATATACACACACATACACACACACATATATATACATGAATACACACACATACTTAAATGTATATACCTTTATGATGAATATATACTCTATGGGATCATATAATGTGTATTCTGACATCAAAAGTGTCCCCGACTGTATTCATCATGAGACATTATTATTCAACATAATTGAGTATTTTAACAATATTTTTGTCCATCATATCTCAGTCCCAATACCTTAGTTGATAGTGTTAATGGGTCTCAATGTGTCTATATTTTATTGGATGGGATCACACACACAACATACGTAATAAAAAAACAGAACCCCATTTTAATGAAAGGAACATAAAGGTTTTTACAAATGAGGCATGAAGGCAACATGAAATAAAGATATATCAAAGAAACTAAATGAAAACGAAATTACATTTATATCAAGAAAAAAACACATGGTTTTATTATGTGGTGATGATTTGTTTGACATTTTGTTAAGCATTAAAGTTTTCAATGAGTAGAATCAAAGATCATAGAAATCATCATTCATCACCTATCAGTGCAAAAAATAATAAAGACACCATCATTGCAAATTAAATGATACACTGGAGATAAAATGATGTATTTCTTTTGAACTTCAAAATTAATGGTGTGTATCATTGGGATGTATAAAGAAGTACCTCATGATACGCCTAACATTGAGCATAGTAATCAAACAATGCTCCAACCTACATATTAGCGGTGACCAAAACCCTTTGGTAAGTTATATGCACCTCCATGTCATGCCACCCCCTAAGTGGCCCCTCATCAGTCATATGAGTGGGATATCACCTAGCACCCTAAAATTGCATCCATTCTTCCTACAAAAACATCATGGATAACATCCACTTTCTTCAAGACTAAGGCAAGGAGATTGGAAAATGTCAAGCACATGTGGATACAACCTACCTATGGGAAACATTGGGGTGAACTTTGAGTATTATATGGACTTGCTCTGTCCAAGCCTACTTGGGCACACTCTTGTCAATTATCTACTTGGTTATATTGTCACACCAAGTCAGTTCAAATTTTTGTCACAAAATAACTATTTAGCTTCTTGCATCAATAGGAAAAAGAAAATTGTTTTTATTTGGTATTGTATGTGTGCTATCTTATGTTTGAGGATTGCATATGACAAGGTGAAAGTATATATTCTTATACGTTAAGAGTTATATAGAGCTCAAAAAAGTTAATATTATTAGATATAGAGTTGTAGTTTGATCTTATTTTTTCTATACCAATATTTCTTGCATGCAAAATTGAATTAAGGGTTGAGATCAACATTTTCTCATAATCCTATTAGTATTGTACACTTGGATTTAAAGGTGCCATCCACTTGTAGAATAAGATCACATCAAAACACTTGTTGGTGATGAGTGGAAATATCAAAAAGGACAAGAAGCTAATCACCACCTTTGATATTTGTAAGTTCTAAGATTCATTCATGCATTCACTCCTATGTAGGTGGTCATATCACACACTACAAAAAGGCTTAAATTTTGGGGGCATTCATGCCCTTTCACATGTGGGTTACCACACACAAAAACCATCCAAACATACCAAAAATAATATTCCCCCAATCCATATAACCTACCCTTACTACACTTGCCCCCCTATTGCACTTGCCACCCACTAAAGCTGCCACCTGCTCCCACCTTCTATTGCCACTTGTCCCATATCCATCTCCCATCCCCCTATCTTTTATTTCTGTTTTTGCCACACTTTTTGGGAAAGATAAAAAATATAAGAGAAGGGAACTGATGAGGGAACTAAGTGGTATAGGGGAGAGGAGAAAAGTAATATGAAGAGATGAGGAATTCATGATAAAGAGGAGGAAGTGAGGGTTTAGTAATGATAAGAGGGTATAGGAGGGAAGTAATGAGAGAAGAATTGGAAAGTAGGTGTCAATGTTACAAATGAGGTGTCAATGCTTCAAAATGAGGCAATGAAGAGTGAAGAGGAGGGAGGTAGCCACCGATATTACAAATGAAGCATATTACAAAACAAGGTGACATGGTTATAAAATTTGGCACCGAGGAGGGAAGTAATAGGAAGAGGAGCGAAGTAGGTTCCAATATTATAAAAATAGGTTTCAATATTACAAAATGAGGCGTCGAAGACTCAATGGAAGGGAAGTATGCATTCATGTTACAAATGGGCAGCGATATTACAAGATGAGGCATCGACATTACAAAATGAGGCGTAAAACTTATAAAAGGAGGTGACAAGGAAGGAAGTGAGGGGGAAGTAATGGGAAGAGGATTGAAGTAGGTATTGATGTTACAAAATGAGGCATCAGAGAGTGAAGAGGGGTAAGTAGGATCCATGGTTATAAATGAGGTGTTGATGTTATAAAATAAAGTCAAAAAATGAGGCACCAAAATTGCAAAATGAGGTGACGTGAAAAGTAGCAACTTTGTTGCAAATGAGGTATTGATGTTACAGAATGACGAGTCAAACTTATAAAATGAGTTTCCAAAGTTACATAATAAGGAACCGATCTTACTCCATTATTTATTATCTCCCTTTTACTTCCCCTCCTTACTTTTCTCCTTTCCCACCAATACTTCCCTCCAGTACTTATCTCATTTTTTTGAATTACTTCCCACCTCATTTTTCACCTCTAATTTTTTACTTTCCTCCCTTTTCTACATTACTTCCCTCCTCATTTAACTCCCACCATCCATTACTTCCCTTCTCTTTTCACATTGCTTCCCTCCTCACTTCTCTCCTCTCTATCTACTACTTCCCTCCTTAATTTTCTCCTATCCATATATTATGTCCCTCCTCTTTCAACATTACTTTCCTCCTCTTTACCTGCTACACCCCTCCTCTTTCCTCATTACTTTCCTCCTCACTTATTATCTCTCATATCATTAATTCTCTCCTTTTTTCTAATTACTTATCTACTCATTTCTATCATGATCACTTCCCTCTTCTTTGATCCTCAATCCTCTCTTTCCCATTACTTCCCTCACTTCCCTCCTCTACCCCATCATTTCCCTCCTTTTCCCCCTTAACTTACCTTCTCTTTTGTTTTTTCTCTATTCTAGAAAAACAGGGTACTCACTCTAACCCCCTCTCATTCTCCATATCCCACTCATTCTTTCTAACACTACCAACTCTTTTTGTCTCTATTGTCTCACATTAATTATCGTGGAAATAATAAAACCACCTCACCAACTAACCACCTTGTCCTGCCCTCAAAACTTCTCAACTTGCCACCCAAAACCACTCACGCCCATGCATAACTACGACTAACACACAATTGCATGTGATAAAAACATTTCCATTATGGAAGAGACATAGGTGGAAGCAAGGTCATCCTATTCATCAATTCTAGAGTTGTGAGTATTGTAGTTACTAGAAGTAAGTGGTCTTTTTCTACTTAACTAGAGAGGCTAGGTCAGCTAGATGCGATTCATTTAGGGATGATCTAGCCTGACATACCATGTCCATATAACTTACATGGGTAGTCATCCAAAAAATGACCCATTTTTTGTATAGTTTGGGTCCATATCATGGTTTGATGTTTTAGTGAAAGACCAAAATTATCAATTCCAATCAAGATCAAGCATAGAAATGCACCCCAAGTCACAGGTTATAAGAAATTGATTTTTTTCCAAGGTGGAAAATTGAAAAAAAATCCCAACGGTTTGGTTAAAAATAACTCAAATTTGGCTTTCATTTTACGAACACACTTGAAACTAGTCCATTGTTTTTTAAAACAATGGCCTATGCCTACATCTCTTGCAAGTTTTTTCTCTAGTAATTTTTCACATTATCTTGCTTTTGGAAGCTTTATTATTTAGATATAAGGTAAGTTTAATCTCTCTCTCCTTCTCATCTAGATCTATTTCTTCCACTTTAAACCCTTATATTTAGAATTCCAATATGAACTTCAAAAACTCGAAGTTGCAAGTTAGTGATATTCCAGAAAACTTTTGTTCTACAACCTACACTTGTAGATTTATTAAGTTATGCCATAAATAAAACATATCTACAAACAAATCAAACTTGATATATATCTTAATACACATAAAATAGAACAAATATTTAGAAACTAGGAATTTTTTGAGCTTTAGTAAAAGTTATGTTAATATAAATGATGTAACATCCAATAAGTTAAAATTGCACTTCAATAAATTATATGATATTATTTATATGAAAAATTATAAATAACAATTTTTTTGGATTCTAAAAACAATTAATGTATAATTTAGGTCTTAAAATAAATAATTAAAGTAAAACAATTCTAAAAAATAGAATTATAATGTATAAAGTTAATAATTATATACTAATTTCAGTTATGATGGGAATAATTTAGATGTATTCAATTGATATTTTTAGTAAGTTAGGCTATTAGTATCCACTAATTGTAAATATAACTAATATGGATAATTTCATATCTAAATTGATAATAACTTCAATATTTTCACTTTTGACAATTTATAACCTATGTTTTCATGTATTAGTTAAAATGATTATTAATAGGGTAATACTTGATTTTTTTTAAACCATAAAAAATGGCGTCTTGAGGTGATAGTGATAATGGAGCTTCCCAATTTAGTAGGGGGAAAGTTGCTTTATAAATTTCATTTCAATGGATTTCAGGAAAAGTTATAAATTAACTCATTCATTATGTTAGCAAAATTTCACCAAATATTTCAGTTTCTATTCACTCACACATGTAGAAGACTACACCTCTAATGTCAATATATGTGATTACTATATAAACATGTGTACTTACGTATCTAGATCATCTTGGTAAATTTCATGACTTAATTCATATATATTTGAAAACTACTAGGACATCAAAAATGAGTTATCAACACATATTTTCATGAAATTTCCCCTCAATTTGTTTCCCAAACATGAGGTTTTCACTTTCTATTTATTAAAACTCTGCCTATGTTTTCATATTTTGTGTATATGTAGTCGGTCCCAAGCCCGGGTAAAGGAGGAGGGTTGGTGGTAGGTTGACATCCAGCCTATAAAAACTTTGTCACCCTTTCTATGACATGGATCCTTATAAGAATATCGTTGGAGCATCCCTACCTAGCGACGCACTGCATCAGCACCCGGGTGCAGTGATAAATATGTAAGGGGTTTCGACACAGCGACGCCCGGTTGTGTTGAAGGACGAACAAGGGTTTCCATATCTTGGATGGGTGTGGGTAAAGAAGCCAGTCTCACTGCATCATCACCCGGATGTAGTGAAAAATGTGCAAGGATTTCCACATCATGGACGGGTGTGGGTAAAGAAGCTAATCTCACTGCATCATTCCCCAGATGTAGTGAAAAATGTGCAAGGGCAACATTTTCGACGCAGGCAATTAAAGAAGCAAGTTCAATAGAAAAGGATTAGAGTTGGATCTTGGAATATTGGCTCTTTGATAGGGAAATCTTTGGAGATAGTGGATACCATGATGAGAAGAAAAGTCAATATAGCTTGCTTGCAGGAAACCAAGTGGACAGGGGAACGTTGTAGAGAGATTGGAGACACATGATACAAAATCTGGTATATAGGTATTGATAAATAGAGAAATGGAGTAGGTATTATTGTTGATAAGATGTTGAAGGATGACGTTGTCAAGATTATAAGGATGGGTGATAGAATCATAGCTAACAATGTTGTTCTTGGGGGAAATATTTTCTACATTATTAGCGCTTATGCCCCCCAAGTTGGGCTTAGCGAGGATGCGAAGAAGGATTTTTGGGATGAATTGATGCAAGGAATACCGATCGAGGAGAAGATTATTATTGGGAGTGATTTAAATGGCCATGTGGGGAGTAGCAATGTCGGATATGAGAGAGTTCATGGTGGTTTTGTATATGGAAGTAGGAATGGGGAAGGAGAGAGGATATTAGATTTTATAGTTGCATATGATATGATTTTGGCAAACACCCATTTCAAGAAAAGAGAATCTCATAATATTACTTTCAAGAGTGGGCACAACTTTAGCCAAATTGATTACCTTTACAAGGCGGGTGGATCTTAACATATGCAAGGATTGTAAAGTGATTCCTGGCGAAGAACTCACGACCCAACATAGGTTGGTGGTTTTGGATATTAACATGAAGATCAATAAAGGCAAGCATAACAGAAACCAAGATAGTAGGATGAAGTGGTGGAATCTTAAAGGAGAAAAGAAATTGACTTTTCATGATAAACTCATCAAGGAGGTAACATGGAATTTGGAGTCTGATGTTAACACTATGTTGCATAACATGAACTCCTGCATAACAAAAATTTCTAAAGAGATTTTGGGGGAGTCTAAAGGTTGTGGGCCTCCATAGAAGGAGACTTGGCGGTGGAATGGGGAAGTACAAAAGGCTATTAAATTGAAAAGGGAGATCTATAGGAGCTTGCCCAAATCTAGAGATGATGTAATGTTCCAAAGATACGAGCAAGCAAAGAAAGAAGATAAAACGGTTGTTCATGAGGCAAGGTCTAGATACTTCGATGATATGTATAAGAAGTTGGACACTACAGAAGGGGAAAAAGATATATATAAAATGGCCCGTATAAGAGAAAGGAAAGGAAGAGACTTGAGTCAAGTAAAATGCATAAAGAATGATAATGGTAGAGTATTGGTAAAGGACGATGATATCAAGAACCAGTGGAGAAATTACTTCTATAAGATTTTCAATGGAGATATTGCATATAATGTTAGTGACTCGTGTGACATGAATACAAGAGATATCATTTCGACACAACGAGTTTCACCATTTGAGGTAAAGAATGCTTTGAAAATGATGAAAATTCAAAAGGCATGCGGACCAGACGGTATTCCCATTGATGTATGGAAGAGTATGGGGGATGGGGGAGTTACGTGGTTAACAAATTTCTTTAAAAGATCATGAAGACCAAGAAGATGTTGGATGAGTGGAGAAATAGTACTATAGTCCCCATCTACAAGAACAAAGGTGACGTTAAGAGCTGTACAAACTACAGAGGTATCAAGATGATGAGTCACACGATGAAGCTTTGGGAGAGGATTATTGAGAAGAGGTTAAGATCTATAACGTAGATATCAAACAACCAATTTGGTTTCATGCTTGGAAGATCAACAACAGATGCTATTTTTCTGATAAGGAGGCTTATGGAGAAGTATAGACAAAGAAAAAGAGATCTTCATATGGTTTTTATCAATCTAGAAAAGTCTTATGATCGAGTACCCAGAGAAGTGTTATGGATGGTTTTGAAGAAAAAGGGTGTGCATATCCAATACATTGACTTGATCAAAGACATGTATGATATCTCTACTGCAAGTGTCAAGACTCCAGGATGAAAGACACCAACTTTTCCTACCACAGTTGGGGTACACCAAGGATCCACACTCAGCCCATATCTATTCATTCTTGTTATGGATGAGTTGACAAAGAATGTTCAGCATGATATTCCTTGGTGTATGTTATTTGCTAATGATATTGTTTTGATTGACGAAACTAAAGATGGATTGAATGATAAAGTTAAACGTTGGAGAAAGGCATTGGAATCAAATGGATTGATGATTAGCAGGAGCAAAACTGAGTATATGCATTGCAATTTTAGCCAATCTCGCAGTGTGAATGATGGAGCCAAGTTGGACGGAGTAGATATACCAAAATGTGATAAATTATGTTACTTGGGTTCTATCATTCAAATAGATGGGGATGTCCAAAATGATGTTTGTCACCGGATCACTATAGGATGGTTGAAATGGAGGATTGCAACTGGAGTATTATGCGACCAGAAGATCCCTCTCAGGTTAAAAAGTAAGTTTTATAGAACAGTTATACGACCAGCGACGCTCTATGGGAGTGAATGTTGGGTGGTGAAGAAACAAGGTCTCAATAAGATGAATGTGGCTGAAATGCATATGATGAGATGGATGTGTGGGAAGACAAGAAAAGATTGCTTGAGAAATGACTATATCAGGAATAAAGTGGGGGTGGCGAGCATTGAGAACAAGTTGCGCAAGGGCCGACTCAGATGGTACGGACATGTGCAATGCAGACCTACTAGTGCACCTATACAAAGAAATTTTATTGAGCCAACCACTATAAATAGAAGAAGAGGAAGGCCTAAATTAACATGGGATGATCTTATAAAGAGAGATTTTGAATCTCTACATCTCAATCAGAATATGGCCCATGATAGAGCTGAATGAAAATGAAGGATCCATGCAGCTGACCCCAACATAGTCGGGATTGAGGCTTAGATGATGATGATGATGATGATTCTAGGAAATAATTTCCCCTTCGTACCTTTGGGAATTTAACATAGGTGTCACATACCATCAGATTTAATAGGGTTTTCATCCTTTGTTCAAATTTTCAATGTGAGTTGTTTTTCATATTGATAACATGGATTTATCTTGAACTCTTATTACATAGAATATGTAAAACTATTAAAAAATATTATCTCAAACCATATGTGTAAATCCCATTAAATAACTAAACATATACTACTGAATCATACCCTACTTTCTATCCTTGTTTTAATAATTTCTTATGAATACCTAAAGCGTAAATATGAGTGAAGTAATTTAAAAACTATAATGAGACATAACTAAACCATATAAACATAATCTTTCAACTTTGATCAATAAATCTAAATCGGAAAAATATCATGATTACCAAGCTAATTAATACACCTAATATGTTATAATATGAATTTAACCCTACCTAATGAAGATGTGACTTACCATTAGAAGATTTGTAAATGATACAAGATAGTGAATACGTAAAACAAAAAGTAAAATAAATTATTCTCATCACTATGTTAACGTATGATAAATAATAAAAAATACTTAACACTAATCTTTGTTAAGTAAAAAGTCCAACGATGAAACTCTCTAACTTTATTTAACCCTAATATGACCTAAGGATCATACCAGTTACTAATATGTTGGTCATTGGTTGCTTGGTTACAAGAAATTCAACTTTTGACACAAAAAAGCATTTAGGAGAATTCCTATGTACTGAGTTTGCAGATCCATGAACTTAATCAGTATTAAGTTTTAGTTTTGAAGTTGGTTTATGATTTATCATAAGATGATATATAAGAAGATCATATGAATTGAAAATTAAACCAAATAAAAATGTTAATGACATAAACGTTATCCAAACAAATATCCTTTTCTTGTATTTTCATGTGTTATTTTCAATAACGTGTATCATGATCATGTGAAATTCAATTAAAGGCATCCATTTCCATGTTGATTAAGAATAATGAAAATAGTTGCATTATTTTTCCCTCCCAATTTACTACATTTTTAGCCTATGTGTGTCATGAGCTCAAATGGATCATTTATATGGCACTCAGGTGCACAAATGAGTTCAAATGGAGAAATACACATTAGTTGAGCTCTCAGGGCCTTATGAGCAAAATTGCTACAATTTTTAGTGGAGCCTACGAGTCTTATGAGCTCAAAGGGAGTATTTTCGTTGATCTTTCACATTCCTTCACAATTGGTGAAAATATTACATTGATGACAATTTAAATAACTAGTACATAAAGCAAAGTAGTACATGTAAAATTGGAATTGTTAATGCAATTATTTTTCATGTTTTACAATTTTCAAGTACTACTTATGTTTGACATAATGTACTCAATGACTCTTACTCTAACATGGTTTATGTTGCATGCATAGTTGGGGGTATAATTTCCGCATAAAAGGAAAACCAAGCAGCTTAGACTAGGAGAAATACATCTCAAGGAAATGCTAATAATATTTCCTTAGTGGGGTGCCATCTAAAAGTCACATGATCATTTAGAGAGATGTTTAATGCAAATGTTTTTGTTATCATTCACGTGTTACGTTTTAGGTACAAGTTGGAAAAATTTATGTAGCACTTTTTCCTTATAGAAATCAATATGAGTATAAATTTTATTAAGGGAAGATGATTCATTTATCATGTTTTGAGATATTCCTCTAAGACCAGTGGCATGTGTCATTGACAACATACTTTTTGTTTCTCCTGGCTTGTATGCACTTGGGCGGTTGTCACCAACCTTTTATTGTGCACCCCCCCCACTTTGGTGACTCTAAAGAATCTCGAGAGAAATATTCCAACCTGTTATGTGAGAATGAAAGGAAGAGAAGCACAGAAATGCTAGAAAGCAAGAAGAAGGAAATGAGGAAATTTCATGTGTGGGAGGAAAAGATCTTCATAAAGATATGATGTAGGAGTTCTCTTAGATGACAAGTTTTTATCATTATATTCTATTCTTTACTCAATTTTACTTAAAAACTTATGGGACCCACCACAAATCTGTGTTTGTTCTTCATGTAATCTAGAATAAATAGTGATTTCCTTTCTCCAGGTCACCCAGTGACATGATTTCCTATTCTAGTCCATCTAATTTCATCTCATAGATGTTTGTGTGTCTCTAGTTCATGTTAGATATGCCCTTATTTAATTTAAAAACCATATAAAATGGTTTGTAACTTTTTTTATGAAGAAAAATTTAGATATCCTAGATAGTGAATTTTGAACTAGTTGATTCTTAGCATATGAATGTAGAGAATAACAAGAGTTTGGAAAGCCCTTCTGAATTTTAAACATGGATATGTTAACATGGATTAAAATCTTATTTTTATATGCTAATTCGTGTTCTTTTGGTTGAAAAACATTAAGACCAACTTTGTGGAATCTCCAAGGTAGTAATTGCTTGGATTATGAAACTTTACATGATTAATTACTATTTTATGTCTTGGATGAAAATTGCTATGTACAAGGTTACTTTATACTCTCAACTCTCTTTGTTCCTTCTTTCCCACTAGTACTTCTTAATTTGGGACTTCACTTCTGCAAATAATTACAATAATCAAACTAATTTCAATCTTTTATCCTAATTTATTATTTCATAAAACTAAGTCTAATAGAAATTGCATTGACTCACTATAGATCTTACCAATAGTTTGTATTGTGATGTAATTCATACTTTTTTTGTTGACAACATGTGTCTTTTATAAGTTTATTAAATTTTTATACTCCCATTTTTTGCACAACTATCCATTTTGGTGTCAAGTTTAGGCTTTTAGGTTTCAACTTATTTAATATAATTTTGCATGTTTTCCACTTTTTTATAATAAAATGAGGTATAAAATTTAATCATATCTCTTTTCACCTATCTTTTTATGCGAATATCAAGATCCTCATATATGGATATATTATCAAAATAATAGTTATATTAGGTTTTTCATCATTGTGTATCATTGGAGACACTCAAAATATCTCATTTTACACTATCAAGTATGAGTTGAATATCATATATTTGGTCAGTACATCAACTATTTGATAAAAAAAACTTTGTCAATCAAACATGATTACTATCTAGTCATTATTATATAATTCATTAGGAACGACTATTATTCAACCCAACACACCATCATAGTTTAGCCTTATATACAACAATTTGAAGTATCTTTCTCAATCAATACATGTATTACTCAGTCAAATGATCCCCTTACCCACTTCAATAATATTGTCACCTTTTCACATTAATTTTGTTGAAAATTAAATAATAAAGAAACAACTTTTTTTTAAGTGGTGAAAATAAGGGTCCAAATAAAAAAGAAGTAACATGGTGAAGTAGATATCTATTCATTCAATTCTCATACAGGAAGATAGTAAGCATAAGTTGTGAAATACATAAATACAAAGAAGCTCTGTCAAAATGACCGCCTTGAGAACAAAGAAAATGCATCCTATTAGAATATGTTTTTGTATTTGTTTGTTTGATAGGCTCAGTTGATATTTGCAAGGTCCATGATCTCTAATTTGTATACTCCATTGATGGGTGAGAATATCCACCACACGTGAAACTTGTAAGTATTATCACATTAACACCCATTTTTTCAAGCCTACAAGCCTTACTTACGACCTCCCTATGTATTAATTTGAATCTCTAGGAAATTAGACATAGCAAAGTAGTGATTCTTTTCAAACATTTTCTTGTCTCCATAGAAAGCCTTTCAAACAGTCTAAAATATTAGCCATTGTATGATTATCACATTCTACTAGTTAATCCACAATTCCTATCTCCAAAAACATGATAAAGTATGTTTTTAAAGCCTCATTGTGCTTCTTTGGTGATTTATGTTAAATAAGATCAAATGTACCCACTAGCCACCAAGAATTACATGATTCGTCAAAGGTCCTCCTATTACCCTTTCTTTGGCACCT